>JAOEHI010046898.1:0-20709 GCA_025447815.1 Percopsis transmontana | reverse complement strand
TTTAGCTGTGAGCTTCTGCCTTTGTCTTACTATTTTACTCAGATATTAAATAATATCTTAAATTCTAATTCCTTCACTCCCCTGTGTGAAGAGCTAGAGAAAATAAGGTGGTTCAGTTACTGCAACACAGAGAATACTTCCTGTACTGTGTCTTTGGTTACTTTTGGAAGAAAATTGATGCTGAAAGCAGATCAATTGTCTTTGTTTATTTAGAATGGATCTATTCCCTTGTAGCCATGCACCATGTCCATTCCTCCTCGCTAGTTACACTGCCTTTTTCCTGCAAGGTTCCATGTGCCTCCTTCCCCCAGCAGTGTCTCCTATCCGAGCCATCACAGACTAATAACCACACACCCAACTGATAGGATGTCACTCCCCCCTCTTTCTCCTTCCGGCCCAGACAGTTGGACTGGTCTGTGTGTGTGTGTGCGTGTGTGTGTGTGATTTGAATGCATACAACTACATTTCCTGGCTGTGACATATCTATCATGTGCTGTTGTTGTGGAAGGTTCCACTCCGGCGGGCTGGACAGCATGGCAGAGCCCAGCTGTGATGCCCATGACAGATGAGTCTCACCTCCAGCCGCAGAGGCTGGGGCAAACACAAGCTAGCTGTTATGCGGCTTGTCAGGGGATTTGAAATAGTGCCACCAAAGTGGGTGCCATGCTGAGGAATCCATTAGCTGGGGCAGCTTGGTCCAAAAAAGACAGAGTGGGTGGGGGGGTTAAAGTCATCCAGCACTGATGAATCTGGAGGTTAATTTTGATATATTCCTACAAAGCATTTGGAGAGGTTATTGATTTTCCCTCTCTTTTCTATGGTCAGAATCGATAGGGAGGAAAATGGTGCATTTCAACGTACTTCCAAATGGTGTTTGGCTGTCATACGCGTCCAATTCCTCAACCTGTCATAATCTTTCCCCTCTCCCACTGTGCCGTGTGCAGCCGAGCCCAAAACAATCACGTCGGCATGGCAAACTAATAAGTGTTTAATTAAATGTCATTATGAGGAAATAGCATCTAATCTTCTGTGGCGGTGCCGTGTTGCTATGGCAACAAGATACCTTTACCTTAGGTTTGGCTCAAGTGAATCCATTTCTACAGTCCTCTTTGAAGTGAAGAGGGACTGATTCGTGCCGTCATGAATGCCTAAGCACATGCACTCGTTTGTGCATATTAACAGTCCCTGCCAGCGAACAAAGAGTATGTAACAGATATCAACAATCCACTGAAATCTACATCACAGACGATTGACTAATAATTCAATGCCGGATTGTGTGATTCATGACTTCGAAAGATCTCAACAGATAATGTCCTCCTTTTATCGTTTGTGGGATCCAATAAGCTGCAAGCTGCCTACGTGTGCTTTCTTCCTGAATCCTAATTACAGGTATGATGTAATAGAATTAGCAATTGTGCACTAGGAAAATGTACATATAACTTATGATCTTATCCAACATATAGCGCTCACCTCGCCGTACGTGATGGTGTTGTTATAGATGCGCATCTCGGGGTACACATGTTCCAAGTACCAGCGAAAGCTCCGACACTGCAGTCTATTCCTCAGCGCCACGCGCTCTGAAACGTCCCCGAAGTCAACCCCTGGATTCTGTTGGCACAGGGGGAAGGAAACTCAGTTTAACCACAGGGCACTTTACTTAAGCGCTGTGAGACAGTTCTAGTTGTCGGCGTGAAAAATGGAAGTGCCTAAAGGACAGTGGGAAAGCAGAGGGAGCTAGGTGTTTGGTTAGGAGACGGATAGACGGGTCTGTCACGTGGGGCCTTCGTTGTTCTTTCATTAGGCGGGCTCCTGTGCTGAGCAAATTCTAATCAGCTGCTTAATTATGAGGCCCCCACGGCCCTGTGGCATTATGGGAGACGCTTCCCAGATTGATTAGGGAAGCCTAATATCTTCTGGTGCTGACTAGGCGCTGACGCTGGCGCGTATACACACAGAGATGCTTACATTTTGATTTGTGAATACATTGAGATACATATACTGGATGCTATAAAGGTGCGCTCCCCCCTCATGGTTGAAACTGAGAGTGCACACTGGCCCTCTCACACCAGAGTGGTAAATGCTATGCGCTCCTCTCTACTCCTCCCCGTACAGCCCTCAAAGGCACACTTTTTCTGTACTCCTTTCCCCCCCTACAGCCAATTGCACCCAAACCCCTACTGGCAACTGCTTTAGCATCTAGAAACATAACGCACAGTCACATAGATAAACACACCGTGGCGGACACACACAGATACACACAGGCGCCCGCGGACGTGTTTCATGGCAGATGCCTTTCACGTCTTTTCTGACCTCTGTTTGAGTCTGTAGCCAGCTGCTGACACTTTCAACATCTGTTCATAAGAAATGCTATTCGACATTAGCCGCTAGCTTTTCTTTGGGGGGGCGGACTGCAAAGCAAACACTAACAAATGCCTTCAATTTCAGGGAGCTGCTGTTTGGACTTGGAGCCGGTCGCTATGGTGAATCATAACGTCTCCACCCCCGCCCCTCGCCCCCACACACACTCGCACCAAAGTAATTGCGTTCTCAGCAGGCAGCTCAACCAATAACACGACTGTGTGATTCTGCGCCGATTGGGAGGGGAGATACAATAGATTAGCCGCAGCGTTGGGTCTTTGTGCTGTACACAAAATAACTCTGCACCGCGGGACAGCTAGGATAATAGTGGGCCGTGCCACTGTTCTTGTAATTACATCGCTGAAGGGATGTGGCCGGATTGGCTAGTTTGTCAGAGAGGTCCACTGCAGTCAGACGCCCGCTCATATTTTGTCAGTCGGTCCCTACCTGCAGCCATTACCTCCCCATGTAGTAATATCTGTGCATATTTCATGCTGATGGGCCAGTGGGATTTCAATGCCCATTCAGCCTCCGGAGCCGTTTGCTAAGGTGTATGTTCAACAGAAATGTTCCGTTTTCTGCTTTTGTGAGTCCTTTCTGTGTAGGGTTGAGCTATGTGGAGCTTTATGAGGCCACAGCTTTTACTGACAAGGCTTTCCACATGGCTCCAAAGGCAACAGAAATGTAACATCGGGGTGTCATGATTAGCCAAAGTATACGCTTCATTATTGTGCAACCGTACTTGAAAGCAGACTGCGATTCAGCATGAGGCCTCTGGCACCGGTGCATCTTTTCTCAAGTTTTGTGCGAGAGAGACTTCACCTCTTCCATGGGCGAACAGCCCCCTCGCCCTGAAGGTCGAGCAGGGTTGAAACCGCAATTCTGAATTTCTATTGTCTGCCTGTACTGTCTCTGGAGGCCAGGGCCGCTCGCCTGCTCGTTCAGGCGAAGGGGCCGAGGAGCTCAGGAGTTACAGGCGTGGGGGTGGGGGGTGGGGACTTACGTTCATGGGAATGTTCCAGGCCATGTAGACGTGCGATTTGTATTCGTCCATCCAAACCTCAGCGGCGCGCAGGGCATTCCTCTTGGCATAGTAATCAATGTCGTTGTTGTAGGGCTTCTTGGTGCGCTCGATGTGGGCCACTCGGGCGCACGGCAGGACCTCCATGCTGCCACCGCACTGCCACACCTGCACCAAGAAGGACACAGAAGGACACAGAAGGACCTGCGTTTACAGCAAATATGGAGAAGGGAGGGACTGCTTCGCCTTGTCTTGTCTCTCTATTTATTATAATGGACGTGCACACAGATAGCACTGGGCCGTCGTCTCCTGGTTGTAGTGTTAGAAAAGCTCTGCAATGCGTGCAAATAGCTCCGCACATAACATTTAAACATGATGTAAAACAAAATACCAACTCATCATGGACATTTCATGACAAAGAAACAAAATGTTGACCCGTGGAAAATAGATCTCAAACCACTTGCGTATTTAAAAACAAACATATGGGCTACATAAACAAAGTAGACTTGATAAATTGTTGAGTACTGTGTTTGCCAATAGCCAATCAAAATGAGGAAAGGCAATCAATTGTGCAGTACAAATGTTAACTGATGTGAATTTGTGTCAGTACTGCACCGTGCAACTGAAAGGAGTGTCTGGAACTGGACAAATATATTTATCACAAAATGTCAGTATTATGTATGTAACTGCAGAAATATGAGCCCATATGTCATGGCGGGCTTGAGAAGTTTTCAATCAAGGCTTTACCAAGGCATTTAAGCCGTAAACGTTATCCTCCAAAATGAACTGACGACAGGGACATAAAACCAGTGGAAACTTATAGAGGCTTCCTTGAATGTCACTTATAATTTGACATCGTCAGGTGTTCCTGTTGGCCGCCTCCCTGTTTATCTTTAGCGTGGCACACATTTGCTTGGTGCGGCAATTAGGTGTTACGGACCATTATTTTCTGCTGAAGTGAGTGAAAAAGCCCATGATAAATGGCTCGGGAAGCCAATGGCCCGTTAAGTGCGAGCGTCCCCAGAGACTTGCCTGTGGCCAGGCAAACCAGACACCTGGGTGCTGAGCACTGCCTGCCTGTACGTCAGGGCAAGGCATCTCAGAAAATAACCCCAGATCACCAATGAATATTGATTGACTGGCCTGACAGTGTCAAGAGACATTGTACCAAAATAGGGAGGATTAGAATATAGAGACAAACTGCCACATGCTGGCAAGAGGGAGATTTCAGCACACAAAAAAATTGACAGTGCAGCAAAAATGGCAATAAAAAAATATACAGCATGCAAATTTAAGAACCTATGCGGCAGGAATGTAGTCCAGAGATGAACTCTATCACAACGGGCAGCATATGGCAATGGCCTGCCAGTCTTACAAAGTGCTGTGTCTCAGCCACTTTATGGCAATCATCACAACGCCTAACAGATGTTTCAAACCATTAACATTTCTCTGAACCCTGTGCGCCGGGGTGAAGGGGAGGGCTGTTGAGAACGCTGTCTCTCAATTAAGCCTCGAGTACAGTCGCTGAGCTGACTGTGTTTATTTAATGGAATGCAAGTGTCCTGCATGGCCAGCATAGAGAGACATGGCTGTTGAATTCAAGAACAGTGGCGCATGTTGGCCTGGGTACTGTATGATGCTGCCAAAGCAGATAACATCCTAACATCACTGTACATATACAGCTTCTGTAAATAATTGTCATGAAACATATCTAATATTAAAGACAATACTTTGTCAAAGTATTGTTTGATTATATCAAAATGTATCTATGCAAGCATTTATACAACTCCTGAGCTTGCTCCATATTGCTGAATTAATACGACTAAAACACGTAGGGGAGATTTGTCTACTTTATAGCTAAATATACACATGCATAGAGGTCTGATGAGTCGAATCCACTCTCCAGATTAAAAAAGGTAAGTCTGGTAGCAAGTAGTCTGGTAGTACATACAAGATGTAAGCTGTAAGCCTCCAGCCATATGTGCAAGTACCGTATGCCACCCTCAGGGAAATAAGACGCAATTAAATATTTGCCAAAACTCAATTATGATAATTTACATGTTGGTGCAATGGTCTATGAAAGCAAATGCAATATTGCTTGTTAATAGAAGTGCTTAAAGGGACAAACCAACATTTTCTCCCACTGTGTATATAGCGCCCCCCACAAAACACAAAAGTCGCCCCGATTTGATACTGCTAACTGACTTGCTTTGTTTGAAAACAGTTGAGTGAAACTGTGAGGGCGGGTTTCGGGGGAGTCTTCAGGTGAAGGGGTTGGTCGTGTTCTCGTGTTTTCAGGCAGCCAAAACAGTGTTGTTTCTCTAACGGTTGCAAATAATCTCTGATTGCCCCTTTGAGGTGTGAGTTCTTTGTTACCTCCAGAAGATAAAACCTTTCAACTGTCTTCAGTGTATCTGAGTTGTTCCTTTGTGTTGATCTTACCAAGTACAGAGAAAATGGCGGTATTGCTGAATGTAATTCCTCTCTATTGAGGGAATGGTGATTAGAGGCATAACATAAATTCTACTCAGGTAACGCATGTTTACACTACATACCCTGCCCAAAATGGTAGGTATTAACATGCTATATGAAACTTAAGCTATGTCTTCAGCTGATCCATCCATTCAATTGCGTAAAAAAATGTGTAAACATAACATTTATATTTTCCATGATGCTGATGATAGAATCCTCTGCTTCTGTGTCATGGCTCTAAGCCATGATTACTCAATCAGCCGGCCATGCTGTATTGTGACATGTTTGGACTTTAGTCTGTATCAACCAGACAGTTGATAAAACACTTAACATTGGGTGGCACTTACAGAGCTAGAAGGCAGCTAGGCATTTTAATTAGAACACCAAATTATCTCTTCTACAATTTTAAACCTTAACCAATCGGAAGCAACAAAAAAAATGTTGACAAAAAAACTGCAGTAAAACATAAATAGCATATATTTAAATTGATTAAAGGAAGAATTCATTCTTTTGTTGTATTGATCATAAAACATGTTGGGAGATAAAATATATTACAAATAGCAAAGGAAGGTTTATGGATTATGTTACATTTTTGACTTTAAAGGATGAATGAGTTCTATATGAGTGCGATCAATCCGCTTCTTCACTTCTTCGCTTTAGGACAGAAGGTCATCGTGCCATAACTGTGCATTCTTCTAAAGCACCTCAAAAGTCACCTCTAACCTTGAAGTTATAGGTTATTAGTTATTTGCTACAGCAAAACACCTAAATTGACGACAGGGCAACTGTTTCTTTCTCTGGTGACATTGGTGTTAACAACAAGCATGGCTATTAAGAGGTATATTAAATGCTAAATCTTATTTACCTCTAACAACACAGCAGTCGCAGGGACCATTTTGTAGCCACCTGAGGCCAGTTACTGTTAATCTAGTAGAAACCCTTCAAAGTAACTAGAGGGCTATCTATTTGTTGGTGTGTGTGTGTGTGTGTGTGCCATCTGCAAGCATACAGTACATCTGGTGGTAAAGATGTACCAATTTGCATTATTAACCTCTATACGATGTACAGCTGAGAGGAGGAGGAGATATAGGAGGAAGGGGGGGGGGGGCTAGACACAATTCTGCTTGATTAAACCTCCGGCGACATTGAACGTGACATCTGCAGGGAGCGGGGCCTTTCTCCGAGGATCATCACAAGCTCTTGTGGCCCGCGGGACCGCGTCTAGTGGTTGTGTAGGAAAACAGGTGGCCACGCAGCATACTGCTGGCTCGGCCGCGTGTGTCGCATTCCAGGATATCTTATGGCTCTATCCCCCTGCCTGCATCCCTAACCAGACGGTTGAAGCCAAAGCATTAGCAAAACAGATCAGACCAAATGCCCGATTTTTCCCCCCCTCTCCCCTGGACCTAGAAGACCTAATGGTAATGATGCCCTGATTGCCCTCAAAGCTGCGACTGACAGCAAACTGAAACCACACGGAGAGCTTTGCTGATGCAGCACTTTGTCTTACTATTACTCATTTGTAAGAGCGATTATCTGACCAGCGATTTTATTCATTTTTGTTCTTCGTTAATTAAAGCTGTCATTGCAACGGGGGAATATTATTTATTTCTTGATGTCGGGCTGTATATAATACTGAGATGGTGTCTTTCTACTCTGTACATGTACTGTAAATCATTGATTATGAAGATATGAAGATTTGGCCATTGTATTTTGGGGTGTTACATATAGTCTAAGAGGCTGTGTTACCACAATTACCACAATTCATGTTAGCCTCCATTGTACTCTTTTAGCAAAATGCCATTGGACCAATCGGAGCCTAATGCTAATCTTAACCAGGGGTGATTACACAGTTATTTTTTCAGGGGCTATTATATAGTAAATATTGTTCAGTCAGTGGTTGGCAATTTGCATTTTGTCAAAACAGTCACATGCAGTTTATGTTGTCTGCTGTATCTAACTATTTCCTATGTTTGTGCTTGTGCACGTGGGTGCGCGCGCACGTGTGTGTGAAATAACATCCCATTCAGTGCCTTCTTCCTTTACTTTCAAAATTTAGGTGCACCTCTTCTATCATCATTATTTAAAATATGATACGGGCCATATAAACTGTTTCATAGGTTAGGACAAACTAATAATAATAATATAAACCCCTTTAAGAGTGCCCACTGTGCATACATGTTACACAATACATCTTAAAATATTGGGATAGTATAATCCTCCCTATAAACTTTGACACCAGGTCCTATAGGAGTACATTTTTGTCTATTTGACACTGACCCTTAAAAGAGCAGACTACATCATTACCAAGCAGCACTTAATAGAGCTCATTTACTTTGATGTAGTGGTAATGTAGTCGCTAATTTAATTTAATTACCATCGTACACGCTGGGACTTAATTGGAACAAGGCCATATGAGGGTTTAGCTTCACGGAGGTAAAGAAAACGTCAGAGCTTTTAACAATAGCAAACAGGTTTTCAGAAGCACCATTTGATAATATAGGTTAATATGAGAGGTACAGTAAATTCAACTCAACCAGTGTTTTAGCTTCCCTAAAAGTTCAGTGCCGACAGCACCCCCTACCACAATTGAATATTACTGTACAGAGGTCGGACCTCCCCAGCCCTCCAATTCACATCCATGGTCGAAACGGTCGTTACCCTAGCAGCTTGTGAGTCCTGGCTTTTACAAAGAGTGTGAATTGAAGTAAGGAAGGAGAATTTTGAGGGAGGGGGTTATCAATAATATCATGCAAGAATCGTGTTTTGGCTAGACTGGCTAGGCTAGTGGATGCTAAAAGAGATAATAGCAATTATTAAAGTTGTTGCGAGAGGAACTAAAGTGGACCACAACTACAGCCGCCATGATAAGACGACAGACTTCCAGTTAATGGAAGTGCATTCAAATGGGATATTACTCGTTTTGCTCTTCCGGGAATAGAAACCTTTTCTTTATATTCAATGATATTCATAAAACAGTATTTGTTCTTCTGATAAACCTCAAAATAAGACGGGGAAGACGTTTGTAACACTTTTCTTTTGGTTTTTATGCATTTGCCATGCATTTGCCTCCTTTTACATAGCGCCGGATTGCCATGTAAAAGGACACACTGGGGCGGCCGCCACTGTTTGGTTCAGTATAAACAAGCGGCATATTGACAGGTCTTCTTAACGGCATTATTGCGGGATCTCTGTATAAAAAGGGCTATTGATGCAGCAGCTTATCGTGGAATCCAAGAGCAATCTTTAGAGGGCATAACGAGAGGAAGGAGTCGGCTAACACGGGCAATTACAGGGAGTTGGTACATTATTGGACTTAATAGAACGCTATGACATTATATGACTCATTCCCGTCAAGAGCCTGCAGTGATTTGATATGTCTTTCCCTTTTGTTCACCTGGCCCCTTTTTTATATTCATACTTTGTGTTGTAATATGAATATTATGATATTTGTTCCTTATGGAAAATGGGGAAAAAAATCCGGGTGCATTACCTTAAATAAACATTATGTGGTTGGTTTTCCTCCTGCCCTCCCCAATTTTTTGAGTCACCAACCGCCTTTGCTGTAAACTAATCATAAAAAAAAGATTAAGGCCTTTACACACACACTGAAGGGTAAAGGAGGATTATGAAATACCAGAGACATTATATAGAAGAGACAAGAATCGAGAATCCTGAATAGAACTCAATGGGAGAAGTCTTTAACGCCAAATATGGCGATTGATTGCACATATCCCTACAAAGAGCCATATCCAAGCTTGATAACGGCCTATCGGGAAATCTATTAAGCCAATCGTGTGGTTGCACTGACCTTGCGCATGCGTAGTAGAAGTATAACCTGTGGGGAAAAAATCTTTTAAAATCTTATTTTGGGGCAAAGTCGCCAACATGTGTTTTTTTAATCAGATTTGGTGATTCTATACATGCAGTTTTTATGTGCTGGTGACCACTGAAGTGCAGTTATAGCTCTCTCCCCATTCATTTAGATAGGGCCTTGTTAAATAACTGCCCTTGGGCATTATCAAGATGATTGCCAAGAGGCCTGTCTATAAGGACTTTGTTAATACTCACAATGTGTGAGTCACACCGACCTGACATAATACATACAGTATAAGTCGATGATAAAATCGGTACCAGAAATACATGCGTCCTTGAGTGGTTTCCCCTCTACCAATAATGAAGAATGCTTTTTATAAGAGTCCTTCCTATAAACCCTCCTATAACTATAACGCTTTGGACAAACAAAACAAGGTGATTCCCTAACCTCCTTGGAGGAGGTGATGCCGTAATAATTAATGTCGTAGGGTCAGGATTGTAGAACTGTAGCCCCATCTCTTATCCCCTGCTGGCATAACCTTTGCGCTAAGCGCACTGATGTTTCCAATCTAACCCTCTTCTCAGTGGTCAAGGTGGGCGATGGGGCAGAGAAGAAGCTGTTGGACAGCAGTGCGCCACTAAGACTGAGATCATGAGAGAGCTTCTTGACGTCATGCAGACTCAAAATTCTTCCTCACCCTGCCAGGCAGCAGGACTGGTTTGACAGACAGGGCGAATAAATGATCCTGCAGCAATGAACAGAGAGCCTCAGGTTTGCCCGAATGAACGGAGCAAGTCGCCTGGGGTCACCCAGAGTTCGTCTACACTTCTATCAGCTATTCTGTATTCATGACTGAAACCAAGGGCACTGGAATCAGTGTAGGTGCAAATCGCTATTCTGATAAAAGTGCAGGTTTCATATGAGCAACAGTTTCCAGCTATTTAAGGTCCTTGAACACCAGTGAAGGATAGATGATTTGAAACCATTATACTGAGAAATACGGGATGAACTCTAGTTGACTTATTGTTCATGGAATATAACTGATCCTGAAGACGGAATTAGATCCATTGTGCCTCCTGCATGCCCCTCTGTGGGTGCCAGTTGGAAAAGTTACAACAGAGGCCACCCCCCCCAACAAGCACATCCTTTATCCTGATACATTAAAACAGCCAGTTGGAAATGTGACAGATACTGTTGCACAATACGTATAATTTAATAAATTTAATAATTTTATAAATTCTCTCTCATTCTCTAAACGTGGTTTAGGATGTGCACAATGTTTGTGCCTTGCAATGTGGCTATGAAAATCAACTGGAGCTAATAGTTTCTTACTATGGACCATAGCACAAATCCACTAATTGACATTTCAGAGTCATGCTAGTTGACACATACAAAAATCAATACAATGTAAATCCAATGGGTCTAGCTTTGGTAGACATTAATCTCCAGCAAGCGCTGTCTTTCAATACACATTAATGAGTACTGTCTGTCCTCAGCCAAGGTGAAATATACCACTGTGTGGGTAAGTATATTTATCTAAATTTGCATTTTCATTTGATTTGACATTTTTCAAGTGGTGTCAGGTGCTCAGCTTGGGTAAGCAGCCTTAAGCCACCCACAGGATCACAACGCTGCATAATCGCTATAAAATTGTAAATTAATGCAAGTGGATTACAAAGGGATTGGAGGGCCTAATTAAAATAAATAAATAAATAAATTCAAGTGGATTTTTAAGCAGACCCCTACCCCGGGAATATTATATCTGCACAGAAATCTTGACAATTAACTCCAAGGAATGCTAACAACAGACTTGTTCCAGCCTCTTCAGATAATGAGGCGGTGTGCTCATTTTGTCTGCGAGTTTTACAATTCCCTGTTTTTAATTGAAATGCTCTCCAGGCTCCTTATACCCAAAGGGCATCTCTTTGCAGGGTAATATGCAAAAAGACAATCCTTTTAAAGAAACATCAGGATAGGCTATTTAGGAAGCTTAAAGAGAGACAATCAAAAATGTATTTATTTTTCTAACCAGTACTTTTTAATTTGTGAAGACATAACAGAGAAGATTGAATTGAGGCCCTCCCATTGTGCTGGTTTGACACCTGCCAAGCTATCTGGCCACGATAGATAGGTAGTAGTTTAAACACAAGCGAGAACTCTGAACAGGAAGGGGACAAGCTCTAATCTTGCCTAGCAACAAGCTCTGTAACTTTTTTCTGCACCGTCTGTCTATTCTGTCTGTTCACATTACACAGTCCCTATCTCCAAGTTGTTGTGCGAGTGCCTAAAATACCAACAGAGCAGCAAAATCACAGTTTGAAGGGTGTGTGGGTGTGGTTTAGCGCTGTCTGTATGGGGGGAGTGTCGGGAGGTTGTGAGACAGGTGAGGGCAATTATTAATCACCTGTCGCCCTAGTACAGGAAGCAGTGAGAGCAGGCCGGACACACGCCGGGAGCCGGACACACCGGCCAGGAGAAAACGCATGGGAGTGCGCTGAGTAGCTTACCTGCATTCGAATGTGCGAATAAAGCTTGCGCGACTCGACAAACGAAAATTGTGGTGTGGACTGTTGTTTATAGCATAAAGGGTTTCATTCCAAATCCATAATCCCGTTTGGTACCTGAAATATATCAGCATTTGAAAATCACAAATAAAAAAAGCAATCACTGGTCGTTTCATATGCTTAACTTCTATTTTTTCATTGTCAGGCTCCTCCATTCCACCTCTTGTCTTAAGCCATCTTTTAAAGTGACTTCATGCTCCATCCAGACTTACACATTAACCTCTCCTTGAGGCATCCTTCACTTTTACCCCTCCTTTGCCCGTGTCTCTCAGAAATCCGAGAGTTCGTGTCAGGACGCTCAAAGAGTGATGTACTGTGGATGCGGTGGCCCTTTTAACTCGGCTGTCAGAAAAGAGTTCTATCACGGCTCTGGTTCTGCCTTTAGTAAGTCAGCCGACATACAAGGAGGGCTGGATCAGTGCATCTCCCTGCTCTTGAAATGTTTTGGCCGTGACAGATCATTTCATATTTCCTGCCAAATAGGTCTGGGACATCTCACAGCAGCGTTTCTCCCAGCAGTTAAATAATGACTAGGACGAGGGAGCTAAGCCAATAAAGCACATGTGCCTGTCAAAGTTTCTCTCTACTCCTTTGGCAGTTGCTCTTAGGAGAGAGTGACTACTTTGATGCACAACTTTTTATTATTTTTTTTTATATATATTTTTTTACAAAAAAGCACAAGGATATGAAACACATAATCCCACCTGAAAGGACCTTAATTACCTTGTGTGTAGAATAGCACACAATAGTACTCGAAAATGTAATGGTTTTTATTATTCTCTAGGTGTGCTTGTCTCTCTGCCCCCGAACATCAAATAATTTGTAGTTTAATACAGTGGTGCTCAAACTTTTTGGCCATGGTCCCCAAAAAAAAGTAGTTCGTTGCACCACTTCTTATAATAGCATAAAACCATCCTGATTTGCCAAATCCTTCTCCACAATTTGCTTTCACTGTGTGTATCAGTCGGAGAACTCTCAATCTGAAAACAGTTTATCAGCCAGTTACAGCCCAATCAGCGTCCAGGTGTGCAGTTCAGTTGGTGCCAGCAGCGATTAAGTGCCTGTGTTTGGAGAATCCTCCCCACGGGCGTCTTCTGTTTGGTTGAAAAGGGCGCTATCGGCACCACCTTTATGACTGAATGGAGAGTGTCAAGACTAATGCAGAGCAGAACAAATCATGGAGCTCACAAAATCAGGATCATACCAGCCTACCAAAACAGCATAACAATATACAGTATAAACAGCATTGAAAAATGTGTACAAATCATCTCACTACCCCCCTAATAGAATCCTAAAACCATCCAAGGGGTCCAACGCAAAGTTTGAGAATCACTCAAAATATGTTTTTCTTCAAAACGTGTGCATGAATTAGCCCTTTTACTGAAAAACATCATCAATCACAACACAACTCTGGTAGAATTATCTGTGCATATACAGTATATGCAGAAGTACAATTCACATATGCTTCAAATGTCAATTTAATGTGATCAAACACCACCAACGCATCCAAAACACATCTGCTCTGGTACGTGGCATGTTCTAATAAACTAATTCAACCTGAAAACATAAAAAATGCATTCCTTGTATTAAAAATGCCATAATTTTCTTAGTTTCATCTCTTCTTAATCCCCTTCTTCAGCAGGCTGAGACAAACACCGTAATGAAGCACACAGTAAGTAACTCTCAGTCCATTAAGTCCCACTGGATTGATTGAGCCGCTAAATAATGCAGGCATTGAATAAGACAAATGCCTGATCAATAGCCAATGCTCTCTTCTATTGTTAGACTGAACCAGGAAGTATTGACCCCAGCGCAGATGGTCCCTCCCATGTTCTAGCTTGAAGAGGACCAGTATCCTGATAAGGTTATTCTGTCATATACCAGGGGTGAGCATATGCCTAGAGAGACTTACTGTACATGGTCATAAGATGACAAGTAATGCAGTGTAAGTTATGTTTTCTGGCAGTGAGAGCCTTAGAGTGTGCCGAGTCCAGCAGCATTTCTTACTATGGCAATCACCCAATAAGTCTCCACGTCTGTTATTGCGTTCCAATAAATTGCAGTGGCGGAATTCCTCAGTGGCTCCATTTTGTAGCCATCCTCAGAATGTCTCAATTTGTTGGAAAGGGCTTACATATGGTCAGCGCCCTCCGTCATTTGCTGCTTGATGGACATGGGCAGGGTAGCGATTTTGCAGCTGCCAGCGTAGCTGGTGACCACAGATGGCTGGGGCTTAATGCCTTCTCATAACAACACTGCTGTCCTTTTCAAGGTGACTGCTTATGATGCGGACAGCTTGGTGTCCAAAGGAAAGTCTGTCCCAAATGTAAGTCTGTGATCAGTTGAATGGCATAAACTGTTAAAGGCAAACTTAAAGAATTAGTATTAATTTTGCCATTGGAATTTTGCGGTATTATGATCTATGTTCTTTTTCTTGGATAACGGCTGTAGTGAGCTTGCCTGGGCTCATCAAAGCTTAAAATACAGAAAGCAGTGTTACAGTGCAAGTTAACTACAGTAGTTTAGGCTTAATGCCAGTTCATGAAAATTCATGCAATGAAATAATATATATCATATGATATTTAAAATCATATAAAATACAACCTTTCGCTGAACAGTTACAGTGCATTTGCGATGACGTGTTGATGGTGGTGAGTGTAAGCGCAGGCAAAAAGACGCAGAGAAGCCAAAAGAACGTGTGAGCGTTCCTCACTCGAATATTTTAATAGCCAAGCTACAGGAGAATTTCAAAAAACACAGGGACGAAGAGATGAGCGACAGCATGCATAAACAATAACGACAATTCCCCTCATCCACCCTCACGCTTATATAGGCGCAGGGAGAGGGTAGATGAGGGGATGAGAAACAGGTGTGTGAAGTTTGGGGCTGCTGGGGTGCGCTTGGCCGACAGCCGGTGGTTTAATACACCGGCGAGCTCGACCTGGGAGGGAAAGCAGCTCTGGTTGTTACAGCATTACAGTAATGGGAATGATCTCAAACAAAAGTATCATTACTGTCAATATCACACATATAATTATAACAAACCTTTATTGTTTACTCAAACTACATCTCAGAGTAAAGCTAGGAATAGAAAAAAGTTTAGATAACCTTTCTGAGGTGGTAATGTAATTATGTTCTGTAATTCTGAATGGGCCTGTGAGACAACAAATACTTGAACCTTAAAACTTTCTGAAGCTAAACAAGTAAGGAATTAAAAAAAGCCCCTAATGGATATCATCAGTGTTATAACCCTGTTTTTGATGCTGAAGGGACCAAGTGAAGGGTAATTATGGTCCTCTCCTTTGAGGCACCTTGAGGTGCAGCTCGACTTTAATTAGCAGTATTCTCCTCAAAAAGAAGAGCTTATGACCGATGCCTTGAAGCACAAGGTGGTTATTGAGACAAACCTTAAAAAGGACTGTACAGGGTTTTAAATTTTTCTGAAAAAAATTCTTAATGTAATTGTGTCATTGCTGATTTTTTCTCTGGATAGACTTACGGTGCACTACCATGCCAGAAGCCTCTTCAAAATGAAAGGCAATGTTCTAGTCTCCTGAGATGCTATATCAGCAAAGGCTCAGCAAGAACGAGGGGTGGGAGACACATTACACAATAAACTTGTATTGACACTTCTGGCAGGATTCATCATTTCTATCCTCCACCGTTTCCGCCTGTTTGCAAACTCAGCTTTGCTGTAAGCAAGTTTTCTTTTTCAGACATGTAACAAATGTTGAAAAAAGCGCTTTAATAATTAATAACCAAATTCACTTGTCGCCAGAAGATGTAGCAAAATAAATTCCTTTAATATTGCAAAGCGAAACCTAATACGATACCTAACACAATAATTTAACACCGTTGATTCTGGTTTAAATTGAGGATTTTTTGGATTAAAATCTACACAGATGTTAACTTGATGAAGGACTATAATAGTAAGACCGCAGATTAAGTATTCTTTCCTACAACGGGGTGTGCCAAGAGGCAAGTTAACATATCTGTGAGCTTGGCTTCTACAATTTAGTCTTGCTATCCATCTCTCTGCTCATTGCTTTTCACACTGAGGTCCTGCCCTATAAATAATTTCACACATAAAATGAGTGAAAAGTGAGAGCTCTGATCTAGTTTCCATTCCTTAGGAATCGCTTTGTTCTCCTCCATTCTTTCTTACAAAATCAACAGTCACCCCACCACATGCGGTGCTATGTAGTACAAGCCCTGCATCCAAGCCTGCTTTCTTTGCAAGCAAAGAGACTGGTGCCGCGGATCCAAGAGCCTTTTCACTCAGGGTGCGTGACACGTGGCACGACTCACAGTAAATTATAAATACGCCATAACCTTTCCCTGTGAACCGTGCCTTTCATCAGCCCCCTGTGGTGAAATAGTGCTGGGCAGTCAGCCACTGAAAGAGGCTGTGGCTAATTGTTAAACATGTTCCTGTCAATCAAGCCTATCCCAAATGGCAACTCCTCAACCATGTGCCGTCTGAGCGACAGTAGCCCTCCAGGAGTAATTTCCCTCCGCCAAACAGAAGCCCATCTCTATTCCATTAGCAGCTGTACAATATGAATGGTTGAAGCCTGTTGTTGACTGCAGGCCTATTCAGGCTTGTTCATGCACTGACTAGCCCCTTTTGTCTGTCATGCGTTTCATGTGCATTGGCCAAACAGTAGAGAATACAATAGCATTTGTAGTGGGCACTGTGCATAAAGGCATATTTTACCAGCTATGTGCTGCTTTTGGAATCACAAGATATATAATCCAAAGTCCAACAAATGGACTCAATGACAAACAGGTGTGACCAAGTCAAAGGAGAAGTCAGGAAGACTATTATGCTCCATCACAGTTCAGTAGATTTGTTCTAACTTTACTGAGTGCCTGCAGCTGAATTAATTTCCCCGGCAATCCACCTCTAGCTTGGCTGCATGGTTTGTTGGGTACATAAAGGCTGGGCTACTGAATATAAACACACTATATAACCTTGGGGGAGGGTGCAAGTGTCTGATCCCACATAAATAAGGATGAGGCATTGCTCTATGGTAAGGGTAGAACAAGTGTCTAGTAATGACACAAGAGGCTCAATATATGAATGAGTCATTATTGATAGCGGGAGAAGAAACCTGCTGTTTATGTGGGGGGGAAACCACATTGGTCTATTTGGAATTATGAGGGACTGTGAAATGGTCATCAACAACTATAAATGTCTCTGGCATCAATAAAGCGCTGCAGCAATCTGTAAACCAGCGTTTATTCTCTGGCCACCGCTCAAGTACTTTTCAAAGGCGGCTGAGGGTGAATTTGAGATGTGAGGACGACATTAAATGAAGGAGTGTGATCTTTCAAGCAGATTCAAAGTGGTTCCACTCGGTTGGATAAAAACATTTTCTGAATTGAAATGCCTAGCATTTTTTTACCAAGCCCCTACGCTCAGATGAAGCGTTACATTCAGCTTAAACCAGCAGAAAAAGAGATTTACATTTTCCATATAGTTGACTAAATATTTGCATTAAGGGGAGACTTTTCTCCGTTATATTGATCTAAGAAACTTAGCAAAGTTTAATGATTGCTTTTGTCGACGCCCCAGGGGTTTGTATGTTAAGCTATACCTACAGCGAAACCTATGGAAATCATTTGCTGTTCCAAAGACTGAATATATATTTCACTACTCATTCCCACAATGACTATTCATACAAATATTCCTGGATTCTAGATCCTGAATATTACAAATCCTAGATTTGTAATTACATGTGTGTTCCATTATATCATCATGTTTGACCTTCAAATACTCCAAAAACCTTTGTCTTAAATGAACTGTCTGTATTTCAGCACAGACATTTGTAGTTCGAATGTAATGCTTGCCACTGGCAAAAAAGACAACTTGAGAAAACTTGTGGAAATGATTAATAACAACAATGTTAGTATTAAGTAGTAGTTTGTATTCTATAGTTTGTATTATTTTATAAACAAGATATAAAGAAAAAATTAAAAGAAAATTAAGCTAAAAAGTAGTGGATTGTGCCTTATACGGCATCTAGTATCGTTATGCAATCTCAGAAGTATTTTAAAACCTTTAATTTTAAAAATCTCTGAGTGGAATTTGCTTTTTGCCTTCAATCCAATACACAGTTTGGAAAACTAAATATTTTACACATTTTCACATTTTGCTCACCATGACCCCATGTGGCCAAAAAATACACATTAGTGCTATATTTTCAAACAATTCCTTGAAAAGTACTGCATCAAACTAAGAAGTTACAGTCAGCATGGTCCTTACCCGCATGCCCAACTCGATGTTCTCCCCTCCATAGACCTCCATGCCCGGATCAAGCAGGCCAATCTCTCCAAAGTATTCCCGATCAACAACAAAGGAGCAGCCAATCATTGCTGGTGTTCTAGAAGAGGAGAGAGAAAGCGTATTTTAAATATATTTTCCTCAGCCACTAAGCTTTTATACACCCACAGAGAATACTGTTCATTATGCTTAACTAAGAACAGCAGAGCATAGATACTGAATAATCACTGCAAACAAGATAGCAGGCACTTCAGGTTAGACTGCAAGCAGAAACACGTTTTATTTGATCGGAAGCCATTTACAAAGTTCTGCAGAATCATCTAGGAAAAATCCGCAGTGCGTTGGATGCAGTATTTGCATAGAAAATGAAGTGCTATACTTACTTAGTAAGTACACTAGGCCTCAGCTGTCTTGTAAGTTTAATGCTTGTCACATTCTATGACATAATAAGAATGCTGTGGCAGCCTGTGAGATATCATCAATGGTGTATTTGATCAGAATGTATGATAATCTGCCACGCTTCTCACATCACCATTCAGGGGTGGCTTTTTAGACGTGCGTTGTAGCAGTGGTCTTGGGATATTATGATCCAAAATGTATAGCACTGCTGCCAGAGCTCCAACTGAGGCTGTCTGTGATCACAGCCGGTGAACATGTCACATTAGGCTAAGCGTTAAGCGATTTTGTTTAATGACCCAAAAGTGTTTTCACAATTGTCCAACTTGATCTACAACCCTGTTATCTTTGCAAAAAAAAAACTGAAACGCTGTAAGTTTGTGAGACCTCCAACCACCCAAAATTGTTGAATTAAATCAACATTTATTTAAATGACTCCAGGTTGTTATACTGCTTTTAGTCAAGTATCATGTTAAACAACTTGTGGCCATTAATACGCAGTTTCTTTTGGTGAAGGACGTTGAGGTCATAAACTGCTTTTGCAACCTTTAAGCTTACACATCCCCCCTCTAGGGGTAACAATTGTTACAAATGTTAGCTTTGTTAAGCAGCCTCCAGCTATGTTGATCTTATAAATAACCTCAAAGGATTTCTTTTCCATTCACTGACAAGTAGCTATGCCTTCATCAAAATCTCTTGATCACCAACACCTGCTGTTCTGCACAGTCAACCACTATATGTACAAAAAAAAGCTATTTTTGTAAAATCATTAAAATCGATACAAGCTTCCACATTAATGACATACTCAATAAGAGAGTGTCTGGCTTTCTTGTTCACTTACTTCTTGGTTGTATGCTCCCAAAACAGCCAGAAGTGGCTTTGATTCCAAGCTTTGAATAGCCATATAACCTCTGTTGTTGATGGGCAAAAAGCTTGAGGAAACATGTGCAGCAAAGATTTCCAATAGAAATCCACAAAGCCGACACACTTCAGTTGGCCCTCGAGTCAGACCCAACATTATCCCACAACTTGTGCTGCTATCATTCTCTTAGCTTAGCTAAAAATATTTCAAAATGCTTTTGATCAAGATGGAGCAAAGAAGTAATTTATAGAAATTCATGTTTTTGCCCTTGGTTTTAAATACTGTATATAACATGTATTTTTTACTTCCTTTTACATAAAAACCTTTCTCTTTTTAAATGACAGCTTTTTAAATTGGCAAACAACATGCAATTAGCTCTATGGGAGTACTAATAAATAATTAAATACATTGGAATTAAGGACTGAAATTCTTGCAGAGCACCGTGAGACAAGAACAGATTTACTAAAGGGTTCAGATCACAACAGCCTGGTTCAGTGAAAGGACATATTAGTTGACCTTTCAATTACAGGATAGTCTCTAATCAGCAGGACAGCACATATCACTCTACGCTAACAGATAGCCCTTAACTGACAGGTGCAGTGACAGTCTGAATTAAATCTGTTGAACCTGCTGGATTCCAAAATGGCTTCAATCACTGGCTAATACGCTTGTGTGCTCTAGCCAAACACTGTTCCAAGTTCAACAGTAACCTGCGGTCTTCAGATGGAACATTCTTCACGAATAATAAATGCGGTCCGTGCAATGGCTGTCTGTCCTAACTGTCGCCGCGACCTTGGGTGAACCAGATGACTTCTTCCAGTGTAGTACAATTCAACACGTTTACTTGGAACATGCCGTTGAACTTTTCCCTCGATCATAATTATATATATATATATATATATATATATATATTCTATATATATTCTATATATT
>JAOEHI010046887.1:0-20714 GCA_025447815.1 Percopsis transmontana | reverse complement strand
CACTCAATTACGTTTGAGTGTAAGAAAACGAACGTAGGGCCTTGTTCCGTAAGTTAGTATAGCAGAACAGGGTTACACAAGCAACATCGGTGATTCCCAGATAAGATTGAACTGAGCTACAATAGGATTTACATGTATATATATCATTAATTCAATCATATTATTTAATCATATTACAGTAACAACAATAATCATTGTTTATAGACTCGACAATAACGTAAAACTCAAACACACCAATTATTGTGACCCCTCTCTCTTTAATGGGACACTTGATCCTGTTTCTCGCTCATAAGTTTTGTCAGTGTGTGGGTTAGATGGTGGCAACAGCTGTGACCACCATTTTTGAAATCTTCTCACGTTTCTCATACTGTGGTTGCACTCCTGTCGGCTGTTCATAAGTTCGCACACATTGAAAGCAGTGCTGGCACCTGCTTTTTCTCCCATAAGTTTGGTCTAACAGCGAACTGCCTAAAGCGGAGCCGTCTGCTGTCTGATACAAGCACTGTGAGCAGAGCTAATGGCGATCGCAAAAAAACTAAAAGAAAAGTAGATAAGGGGAGACCTACACCGGATTTATTTGAGCTGCACCAAAGGAAAGGGCAGAAGATTATGAGGACATTTCAGGTCAGTTGGTATTCAAGAAAGGATTGGCTATGTGGCTGTGTTATTTTCTTATCAGCATGTGGCACAGGTCCTGATTTGTAGCAGGCCCGCACCCGTTAACTGACTGCACACTAATTTGAAATGAATGTGAAATGGTGATGTGAAGCTGGTACACACGCCTCTGCTATCAATACAGCCTACCGTCCATCATATCACACAGCCCTACATGGAACGTTATTAACCGGTATGTAATTTCGCTCTAACCGGTTCGGGAACGATAATTTTAAGGAGGAAGGCAAAACCGGAGTCATTAAAACATGCGATTCTCCTCGGAACGAACCGATTGAAGATCAATTCTGTTTTGAATTTAGCGGATCCAATGCTTGCAATATAGACAAAGGCGCACGTTCGCAAAAGTAATTCTCAAACCATGGGTGGAGATTTTCAGATTGGGGGAGTGCTATAATTCTAATCAGGAACTACTGACGTCATTGGACCACCAAAATCCGAACAGCTCGCTGAAACACATTTACAAACACAGGCTGCGCAAAAGAAACTGACTAGATGGTCTTATTTAAACTTTTGTGGGTTGGTAGACACTCCAGACACCCGAATGTAGCACTGAAAGCACTGAAAAAGTGAATTTTTCATAATAGGTCCCCTTTATTCTCTCCTGTCAAGTCAATTGACAATTTTTGGTTGGGGTTTGAATGTCTAATTTTGGATAAAAGAGGCCGATTGGCTTTTGTGAGACTTCCACAAGTGTGCATGACTCAAATGTTTCACTTCTGTGTATGGAACTTAAAAATAAATAAATAAAAGAAACAGGCCTATTTTTCAAGCAGGATGTACTCAGGTTTGCATAACCGCTATCTCATGTGGAGTGTCTATTTCTATATAAAGTACAGTCTCAATTTTGCAAGCACACGAGCATAGCATTTCCGCACTGTTCTAGTTTTAATGTTTTTGTTTTGCCTCTGCAAAGCATCACACAGTATTTACTATAGTAAATAATAAATAGCAACAACTATTATTATTTCCTGTAAAGCCCTTTTGTTCCTCGTAGCGTGTTGAAGATCCTCATTTGACGATACCATCTGCTCTGTGATGTGAGCACCTATTGGCCCTTTCACACGGCCTCTAGCCAGCTAATGGATAGCAGAGCAGAACAACAGCAGGCAATTGGCTTTCTCACTCTGCTTCCCAGAGATCAAGAGTGGCTATTAAGGTCTGCTTCAACACCACTGGCATTCAGAGAGCAGAAAAGCAGAGAGAATGAGGTCCTCACCTTTCTGCTTGAAGAATTAGCTTCACATGTTGCTGGGACCCACTATATTAATAATTCTATTAGTCCATCTCTTATTCTCTCTCTCTCTATCTGTCACTCTATCCCCTCACTTGTTCCATCTCTATGTGCGGAATGGAGACCAACTTATGTCTGGAGTCACACAATGACAAATATACACCATTATATATCATTACGTCACTAAGACCTGACAATGAAATATGATAATTGAGCGTGATGAGAGGGTTTTATTACTTGCGAAACACCTTTTTAATATTTCAATTTAGGACATGTCTTCACAGTTTTACAGCAATGGAGGCGTGTATACACACAGTAAATAGCAGAGCTCCTTGGGTTTGTAGTATGTGTTAGCATACACATCAATGTGTTAGCATATTTGCAGCCAAACCTTGTCCTCACATTCAACCCCTCAGTCACAGGGCTGCCTCCCCAACACATTCCTCTCATCTACCTACAAACACTAAAAGTTTGTTTCTTCCTCCATTGAGCTATCTCTCTTTCCCACGACTCTATCTGTCTAAACCACACTTCACTGCTCTCTCTCTCTACTTGCCTGACTTTACAAAGAGAAAACGAGAAAGAAAGCGAGAGAGAAAGAGAGAGAGAGAGCAGTAGAGGAATAATAAGGTAAAAGACAATAGTGGTGATTGTGCACCATATCCTTGTCCAACATTAAATACTTCCCATTCCCAAATTAAATTTTTTGGCAGCCAAGTTACATTACTATATTCACCAACACCACGTCTTTCTCTCTTTATAATTTCCTCTCTCTCTCTCCCTCTCTCTCTCTCTTTTTAAACGGACAGAATACGTATATAAGTGGTCAGAAAGAGTAGCAGTAAGCCTTCCTCTTCATCCCTTCATCCATATTTCAGCAGGGATCTATTGGGCCACCGTGATCCCTTGTTTCACTGAGACAGAAGAAGAGGAAGGCTGAAGCTGCGGTTTAACCCTTCGACAGCGACACTTTAGATACAGCGACAGCGAATTTAGATACAAGCCTTGTCGTCTGCACTTTGAGCCAGCAGGGAATGAAATTAACTTGGACTTCTTCTTTTTGTGCGTGACGTTCTTTTCCCTCACATCCAGCTCACCTCCCTGAGAGTAAGGATCTAATTGCAGGCACGGCAAGTCGATCCCAGAGCATCACAGGTGTTTCATAAAAGGAGACCAAACAAGCCGAGCATGGCATAGAAGATCAATGAGGCAAGGGATTGTGGGAGAGAAAGAGGGAGAGAGAAAGAGAAAGAGAGAGGGGGGGGGCTAATAGAATTTCTACCAGATTGGGAGGCAGTAATTTGTGGTGGTAATTAATAAAGCAGAAATGTGAGAGGTCTCTCTCAAACCAAGATAGATGATCTGGGAAAAGATCAAATGCGGGCAACATTATATGATCATCTAATGACATCTCTACCAGTCTTTTCTACCAGGCCTCTACAACAATACTTCTTCTCAGTGCTGAGAGTGCTGGCTCTGCTTCAACGGCTGTTGCAGTTTGTGAGATCACTAACAATTCAGTCACATAAACATAAAAACAGGTTGTCCGGCGCATATTAGGATACCCAACCTGCTGTCCAAGAGGTCTAATCAGACCAGCTGGCTGATGATGGGTTTTCTGTTTCTTTGAAAACACTTCCTATGATGAGCCATGATCAAAACAAGAAAAAGTTAAGCACAGATTGGCTGATTGAAGCGTAAGTTTTTAGCTTTTTTAGCTGGTCTGAAAAAGTTTGAGCCCCAGAGCAAGTTTGTCTTCATCTCCGGTAGTGTGTGTGTGTTCTGACTAGTGGCAGGTCCCCTGTAGGCATGTCAGCACAGCTGGAGACCCAATGTTCCTGTCTTTATTAATTACTACCTGACATGCACGCACACACACACACACACACACACACACACACACCAAATCACACACGTGTTAGACCACTCCATCAGCAAGCACTATTACAAAATGATTCTCATGCATGTGCATGCACACACACACACACCTGTCTCTGACACCTCACTTTTTTTCCAGTGCTAATTCACATTTCAGTGCACACACAGCAGCATCAGGAAACTAGTAATTTGTCCCATATCCTCCTTCTACTTCCTCATGCTTGGTTAGAGCTGAAAGGACACAGAAGGCAGAATGAACAGCCAAAGGCCAACAGAATCAACTAACAATAGCTACTATGACACAGCAGAAAAATGCAGTCACTTCTGGGGCCAAAGATTTGTTCGGAATAGCCTGATTTGATGGAGTGACAATGAAACAAAGGATCATTCCATTCGGTCAATATGGGGGTGCTGAGTATCTGATTTTAAAAAGAATTGCTTGGCTTCTCCAAATAAATTGTGGCATATACAGTAGTCTTTATTGGTATTAATATAGCGCCCGAGTATGGGAGCTGTTTCTACATTATCGCTGATGTTAACAAAAACCCAGGACATTTCCTTCCAGAACAATCTCTGTTTATTTGTCTCCATAGAAATACGTGAACTCAACTGTGACACTAATACATCCCATGGCCGGTGTCGCAGTGGCAGTTGAAAAGGCTACGTCCCATTTTGAACATTTTATTGTGACACACATTTCAGTCAACAATGACATCAACCGTTTCACCAGTTGGATCCTACCGCAGTGGTAGCCTGTGATGCGATGGCTTCTCACCGTGAGTACATCCGTGTATGTCCTGACACGTGAGTAAACAATATAACCTTTTTTTTTTTTTTTTTTACAGAGCTCTGTTTATTTATGCCTGTAGTTGCTGTCTCTAGCTGCAGTGACACATCAGGCAAGTGCATTCGTTAAAACGCCAGCTGTATGCATGGCGAGTCTGACTCATTACTATCTGCGTTAAGAACGCACTGTAAATGATGATTAATAAGCAAACAATTTATAAATTTGACGAATGACACTCAACTAGGCAAATTCCTAGTCACTACACTCCAGGGCTATATAAATATAAACTTGTCTATACTACACTGACTGCATGACTGTATGCATTACATATCATAGTGCAGAGAAGACCTATTTGTGGGGGTCTTCTGCGATGAGGTTTTCATGAGTCGAGACAGAAACTAAAAACACATTAAAATGGTCTCGGTTTCCTAGAGCACACGTATATTAAAACTCATACTGTACCCCCAAAAGGTTTCATGGATCTTTGAGTCATGAAATATACTCTACATGCCAATGGGTTCACTTAAAAATAAAATCGAATGGATTTGGGGACTCAAGTGTTTCCATTAAACACTTGAGACCTTTCTGTGTGCTCGCAAAGCTTAGCACCCTCCTCCCTTCTCTCCATCACTGCATCCATTTTTACACAGCAGTGACCCATTCTCATTTTCATTAGCATCATTACACAAGTCAAATGGCAATTTTCACAATTTAATGTGCTTGATAATAACCTTAACTCGTGAAGGGCTAGCAGCTGCCAAGTCTGCCCACCTAAATGCCAACAAACGCACAATTCTGAAAATATCTTTGGCAAGTTCATGAATTCATTGTAGATTAAAATTAGAACGGGAGGGAAGTAACAGAGGACACTCAACATTAGCGTGAAAACTTATACACATAACACATATTTAGGTAAAAGTCAACAGCATTTTGTTTTATCCTGTAGCTAGTAAAACTCTAGTTTTCCTAATTTTACTGGTGATTTTTCAGCTGTAACTACATGATTCAATATATGAATAGATTTGTTATTTAAACCTGTAACATATATATTGTTATTATGTAGTTAATAGCCTTTTTAAAATGTTCACATCGTACCGTCACTACCGACGAGGTTATGAAACAGCTCAAGATTGCTAAATATATAAGTTACCCTTGTGAATTGTTTCAATAATAATAAGTATGAAAATAAAATAATAATAAAATAATAAAACACAATTTCAGACTAGCTCAAAACACACAGAAGACGTTAGTGACACGTTTCCCACCTCCGACTACAAAGGAACGCAGTATCAAGCATTAGCAGAGTTCAGTCGGTGTGGCTCAACTGGTTAGACTGATATTAATGAGAATCAGCATCAACTAACGGTTCACACCTCTGCAGGACATCCAAGTGTAGAGGTAGGCATGCCCAATATGAATGCGTGCACACAAGCACACACACACACACGCACACACACACACACTAGATGATGTTCCCAGAGGGGCATACACTTTTGCAGAGCTCTAACATTTCAATAAATGAAAACATCAAGCCTATTGACCTTATCATAGTGCTAGATAATATGATAAGTTGCACATTACACTGAGAATTCACTCCCATTCATTCCCTTGACTGTGGCACAAGCTTGAACATTGTGCTCTGTAGGCACTATAATAATAATGCACTTGTCAATGGCCTTGTACTTAGTAGTAAGTCTCACTCACTATTAAGATCCTGTTTTCCCTCTCTCTCCATCACTACTTTCTCGATTTTCTTAGAGATGACTGTGGCAGGCTACTACACAGAGAAAAATAAAGGACATTTGAAGAAATTGGGCAATTGAAAAGAAAAGTGATAGAGAAGACGCGGATTGCCAATACTTTCACTGATTCAATTAATACATTCATTGACATAGTGCTATTAAATCAGGATAGTCTAGTGGTCAGCCTGGCCGACCCCCAGCCAATCCCCGCCATATCCAGCCTTCTTGTAAGCATCCTTGAGCAAGATGCCTAACTCTGCTCCTAGATACATAATAATTGTCCTCACTGTATTGACCCAATAGTAAATCTTGTCTCTACACGATACTTTTAATTGTACTTTATATAATGTCCCTAAATCGTATTAATAGGGGTAAGTGGAGCTCACTGTCTGTGAAACAATTAAACTGCTGTATTAGTATTGATTCTTAGTGATGTGATTGGTGGGTTGACTCGAGGATGTAGGCTGTGATTTCCTCAGAAATCACAGCTCAATGGGTATCAATAGGTATGAAATATTATATCCAATATTATAAATGTTCACACACTACATCTATAACAAGGAGACTTGCCATATTGGTCTCTTGCACATTGGTCCCCCTTGGTGTGTGTCAGGGGGGGGTGTAATATCTCTGTGTTGAGATCAATGGAAACACACGTGTGGTTCACGATGTGTGTGTATACATATTATACCTTTACTATTTCACATCAGTGCATGTTGAGAGAGAGAGAGAGACAGAGAGGTGAAACAGACAGTGGGGGAAAATGTATTGAGAGAACATCATATAAACAGAGCCTGGCTCTCCGGGGGGCCCTCCGTCTCCTTCCTTCTTCACTCGTTTGGCTGGGAAAACGGCCAAAAGGATGGACACACACTCTCTAGCTCTCTCCCAATCTCTCTCTGTCTCTCTCTGTCTAACGCCCCTGCCAGGGGACTAAATCCTACTGAATCGTGCTGTCGGGTCTCATTTAAAGCCAAGTGAGTTGTTTAGATACGTCTATCAGCGCAGGTGAACGAGCTCCCTTTTCCATAGTCATACACCACACAACACGTAACGCGCGGCTTTTGGAGCACGGGCGAGCATAACCTGCTCAGTGCTCAGTGGATAAACATGCATGTCTATGTATGGTGCGCGCGTGAGAGCGTGTGTGTGTGTGTGTGTGTGTGTGTGTACACACAGGATAGTGGTTGCTGGCCTTGGTGGCCCTGATTGGATTGCAGTAAAAGCCAGAAGAGGAGATGATTGGTCAGTCATCAGTCAGGTTGAGGGGTCTAGTATTATGCCATTAGGCTATCGCTGGAGGGGAAATTAAGAGGGTCGCCTAGGTGTGTGTGTGTGTGTGTGTGTGTGTGTGTGTGTGTGTGTGTGTGTGTGTGTGTGTGTGTGTAAAAAAACATTTCCTACACCATTTAATGTTGGCTTTTCCGTTTCTTTTCCTCGTCGTCTTTTATCTCCCCTCGTCCTCCCTCATTTCCGTCCTTTATTTACTGCACTCATCTCTTCTCTCTCATCTTTTCCCTTTTGCTCACACGTCTTTCTCTCCCTTTGTGTATTCTATCCTTCCGCTGCTGAATGCTGTGAATTAGACGGTGATTTACTTACAGTTTTAGGAAAAACACACTAAATCAGCAAAAATCAGGAACTACGTCAGTGTTTGGTTTGTGTGCGTGTGTGTGTGTGTGTGTGTGTGTGTGCGTGTGTGTGTGTGCTTGTGTTTGCGTGTGTGCTTGTAAATCCGGTCTTTAATGGCCAAAGCCACAAGGGTCATTTGCACTGCAGCTACTATTAGTCAATGTCCAAACATCTGGGTGGACACACACAGAAGCTGAGTTCTCATCATTGGCCAGAATGAAGCAGTTAGCTTTCGTCAGCTCTCCTAACAGTCCAGCATATCTCTCTCTCTCTCTCTCTCTCTCTCTCTCTCTCTCTCTCTCTCTCTCTCTCTCTCTCTCTCTCTCTCTCTCTCACACACACATTCGGGGCAGAAGAAAAACGTGCCGGAGGAATTTAGCGAGTATGTGATCCATACATGTGTTACATATATCTGACAGCGAGGATTATGGGTATAATATGGAGGCGAGAGAGTGACTGTGTGTGTGTGCGTGCGTGTGACAGTGACAAAGCAAAGCTATTTCAACAGGTCCCCCGGGGGTCACTAACTCTCCCCTCCTCTGCCCTCTCCCTCTGTCTTACTCTGTCCTTAATCTCTGCTCCATTCATCTCTCCCCCTGCAGAGCTGATGGAGTGACAAAGGCGGGACACCAGAGTATCTGTCCAGGTGAGAGGAGGGGTCGCTGGGCAGGGATTAGTCTTCCCTACTGACTTGACTTTGGACAGTTGGTATGATAAATAGAGAGATAGATGGATAGAGAGAAAGAAAGTGCCCAGCATTGTTTGGACTCATCATCCATCAGTGTCATTCTTGTATCTTTAAAGCGGATTTGAATGTTTATTAAACCCTGCAATTGACTTCCATTATTTCTCAAATAAAATACTTCTGTGTATACAAATCAGATTGACAGCTCTACTGTAGAGTGTATTCTTAAGTTACTCATGCCTGTTGTTATTAGAAGTTCATTAAAGGCACATTTCAATTTTCCAAACATATCTTACATCAAAAATGTTACTCTGTAAACTGGAATAACTTGTGAACACATACTATGAGTAGACACGGCCATTAATAAACACATATTAGAACTCAAGATCTGTCCGATGCTTAGGTTGCCTACTTATATAGCATATATAGCTCTAGTGACTGAGGTCGCTGTTCTTAAAACTGGTGTATCGACAAATGTACTCAATTGTAAGACACTTTGGATAAATGGGTCTTAAATGTACAAAAACATGTAAATGTGTATTTTTGGAGAAACAATGATATAAATGATAGGTTCTTTTTTGCAGAATGTCAGCTTTTGGACTTATTTTGTATTTGAGAAGTATGAGAAGATTGAAGAAAGCTACATAATTAAAGATTTAACAAAAGTTCTATTGTGTTTTAAGATGAAGGATTAAGAGATAAATCTTACTTCAAGCAGGAGAGCCAAATATAAATATTTAGACTATTATTTAAATAAAGTACTGACAAAATACTACAGTATAGGATACATTTCAAACATTTCAAAACGATATGCAACGATACGCATCTCAAACTTAAACATGGATCATCTCTAGCCTTGCCTATACTGTATTCCGTACTATAAAAGTAGTCCAGAAAATGAAGAGGTATCAAATCTGATCTGTAGCTAAATAATCTATATTTGAACCCACCTTGAGCCACTGCTAAGAAGCGAGGCACCGTTTCAACATGTCAACATCAAAACTACACACTAATGTATTCCTCTTAGCATAACCGGACATTCAAATTTGTATTGTATCTTGTAATCCGTGTGTAGAGCTTCTGTTGAGCTTTCCTGTTTGAGCTCCTTCATAACTATATTCTTCATATATTCTTCATAAGTTATTTTGTTTTTTCTGTCCTCGTTCCCCCCCTCTCTGTCTGTAGAGGAGGTCTGGAGTCACAGTCACCAGAGTAATTAGAGACGCCGTGTTCCTCCTCCCTGTCAAGAGGAGGCGCACACACACACACGCGCGCACACACACACACACTATTCGTGCTCTTACTGGCAGGCACTAGGCAAAAGTTCAGTCCGATAACGCTAGCTAACTAGCCGTCTCTCCCTCCCTCTTCCCTCCCTCGCTGTCTCCCTCCAAGTCTCTGCCTTTTCAAGAAAAAGTGCTAACTAGCAATCTCTCACTCTCACTCTCACTCCCTCTCCCTGTCCGCCTCTCCGAGCGCCGTCATCCCTCTCTTTTTTCCATCCATCCACTCGCACCCCTTTTATCTGCCTTTCCGAGAGAAGTGCAAGCTTGCCATTCTTTCTTTTTCTGCCCCCCCTTTCTTCTCTGTCATTTCCCTCATTATGGCCACATGTATAGCCCTAGGTTTGGTTTGCACAAATTTAGTGCCTAGTTGCACAATTCACTCCAGCAAGACGGCCTGTGAAGCTGGTGGGTATTTCTACCACCGCCAAGTGCTGATCGCACTCTCATAACAACAGAACTCGATTCCAGCCTTTATAATTACCCGAGCGCACCCGCGCTTGAAGTCTGTCTCCATTATTTTTGCGCTAGTCGATCATTCCTCTGCCAAAGAAAGAGAGCGAAAACAAAGAGGGAACGAGCTAAAATGTCACAAAGATATCTTTGCAAATAAACTACCCATATCATGTTGTATTGTGACAAAATAATAGACTTCCCAGAAACCATTGTGCATTACAGAGAGGCTTGCCTACTGCGCCGCTCCCAGCCTCCGACAGCCCTCGAATAATCGTCGCTTTCTCATCTCGGAGTCTCTCGAAGAAGTCAAATGTATCTGTCCATTTACCTTATGAAACCCTCCCGCTTTGATCCCTCTCTCAGGTGAGAGCTGGCTTGGCCACAGTCCTCCCACTCTCTTTTCATCAGAGGAAATGAAAGGCCTTCAAGCAGCCCGCCTCGCATCTTAGCCGACGTGACACCGTGGGCAGTTCTATTGCCGTTCATTTGCTATGGAGAGCAGCAAGGGCATCTCGGTGCCCTAACAGCAGCGCTCGTCTAATCACATGCTTCTTATGCAGATCTCCTACCAGGGGTTTTTAAACACGGAGACGACGAAAACCAGTTATCCAGGGTGTCTGTGTGTCTAACTGACTCCCCTGTGTGTTTATATACATCTTGGATTTTGTAGGACATAATTATGCCTGATTCATATTTATCTTGCCTTACTGGGGTGGACTGTTTTTACATAGAGTAGCCTACATACACTATCTAGTCATCCATCCAATCATCCATCCAGAGAGGCCAGATATGGATTAGATGAACAGCTGATTTCCTTAATATTGTATGAATAATAACAGAATAATAATTATTCCGTAGTCACGAGTATGAATGACTGGAAGTTAGAGTTCTGAAACAACACAGCAACGTTGGTCAAAAGTTGGTCATTCAACTCAGTATTTGTATAGTCGTCACACATAACGAAAAAACCGAAAGACTTGTGGTAACACTGAAGGCCCAGTGTCTCCGGTCACAGTCGACACAGCAACTGGGTTATCGTCACAGCCCTACCCACCAGCAGCACTCCATCACTATTTGTGAAATAGTGACCTTTAACAAAAACCCTCTTTTTCTTTCACAGCCCATTGAGAGTCAAGTCAGATTGACGGATTGCATTGGAAAAAAACAACGTTGTTTGAATATTATATATAACATGAATATTGACAATTCGCACACAATGCTTTAACTGTAATAAACGTCCCGTATTTATCTTTTTACCATATTTATTGTTGATAATATAAAAATATTGTCTTTACATTTATTCACAGTATTATACCTACCTGACGTTAAACATGTATTATTATTTATTAGGCAACAGTACCTAAAATCATTTAGTGATGCCACTCATTGTAAAACTGCTTTGAGAGTACAGCCCAAGAGAAAGTGTTCTGAAAATACATTTTTGTTTTACAAAATAAGGATGGACTATGAGCTGTCACATTTCATTTATTAGTAGTGCTATCTCCTGGCATTTTAAGCTTCCCAGTCTAACAAGAAATGAATTTTTGGTGCAAAGAATAATTATTGTTTTGCATACTGGCTGCCTCTGGTAATAACATGCAAGCTTTTGATTCCTTTGTTGAAAACCTTCCGTTTCAAGGACAATGCTACTGAGAATTCATCCTTCAGTTATGAAGGAGGAAACGGGGAAAAAAGCAAAACAGCAGTTAAGTCAGTAAGTTGGATGATTGTCCACCTGTGACTAAGTACGTTTTAATTTCTAGCGTATACTTTCTACTATGACGAGGGCGGTCAACCTCTCTGGTTTAGTTAGAATTTACAACAACAATAACAATAACACAACAACCACAAACAAGCAAACAGTTTCATACAGTAACCAGTGGGTATGACTTCATATATTGTGTAACTTTTCTCTCAACACAGTTTGCAGTCCTTGCCTATATTCAAACACGATTCATAAACAGTATTTACTAATCAGCATTCAGCGCAGAATAAATCTGACTGTCTCCGCCCCACACCCCACACCCCCCACACACAGACGGACACACAGACACACACCGGGTCAGACAGCACATTCTGGGGTCAACTGCAGCCAACAGAATCTCATTTACATATCATCACTATTCACATCACACAGCGAAGGGAAATGTGCTACACAGAAGAGGAGTTAATAAACCTTTAAAGATAATATTAATTAGTTTTTAGATGTTAGTCTGTTCATTTTTCAGGGTAATTTTCCCCCCTCCATTTTCTGCCCCACCTTCAGTGTGTACACACTGAAGAATGCATTCAAATGCCTTAGGTCCTCTAATGTTGAACGTAATGCAAGGTTGAATGCTTGATGGATGATTGTTTCTGAACATAAAAACTTACAACACTTGAAAGTGTAACATCTCTGGAACTGTTTGGTGCAGTTCCACGTTTTAGTTCTGTCTTCCAGTGTGTGTTTTCCCTGTGGTCCATGTGTTAGTCCATGTTTTGGTCCATTCCTGGTTTTTTGTCTCCCTCGTTGCCTTGTGTGTTGATTTGATTATTGTTTTCACCTGTATCTCTCAGTGTGTGTTCCAACCCTGTGTTCCTGTTTGCTTGGCGCTAGACTATTTCCTCCTGTTGGTTATCTCGTTTGCATGTACTTTGCCTACGATTCCTGCCCGCTCCCTTTTGTACCTCTGCCTTTATAGCATACCTTTTTGCTAAACCCTGTCTGTCCCTGCTTTGTACTTTTACCATGCCTCTATTCCTCCCAGTAAATACCCTTTATTACCTACATCTCTGTCTCCATGCTTGTAAGGAAATGTTACTTATCCAATATTACTAAATCATTCAAAAGGTGGGTGAGTATACCTCCACTGCCTCCCTGCAACCGAACAATGGCCATTACTTGGGTTTAATAACTAACTATTCTGGTCACCATACAATTTTTTTCAAATAGTTCCCAAGACTGTACAGTAATGAGTGCATACAAATATGCTAGCTGTCTACTGTAGTTGAAAGCTAAGAACAGACTCCTTACTGCAGTGCAGTACAACTTGAGCAATTTATACAGCACTTTGTGGATAATAGATGAGAAAAAAGCACAACTACAAAACACTGACTTGAATAAAATGTACCCTGCAGTTAGCGGTGATGGAACCGTTAAATTACTTATTAAGTCCTCTCAAGAGTTCTAGTTTGTGTATGGCAATACTCTTGAGGTGAGTTGACATTTAAAGGAAAAATTCTTTCAAATGTTAAAAACATAAAGCAAGACTAACTGAATTTGTGCCTCATTTTGTGTGTGTGCGTGTGTACGTGTGTTTGTGCACTTCTGACATTTGGCTGTGTGGGTTATCTAAAAGCAATCTGCCCAGCCTCTATTGAGACAGACAAATAGGCTGTGCTGGGTAAAGCATTGCTCTGATGCACAGTACATTAGTGCCAAAGAAGCAGAAGGATAATGTCATCTAGCCATCTATGTGTGATTCCTAAAATGTGGCTTTCAGCTAACACACAGGCCAATAATGGCTGCAATACAATATATATATATATATGTGTATATGGTTAACATACATCAACACCGAACCAGATATGCTGTAGGCACATATTCATGAGTATGTATGTGTACACCTTCTCTCGTGTGCCAATTTCAAATGGAAATTTTACTATTTTCTAGCTGCACCATACACACACACACACACAATATAAATACACCCACCCTCAGCAACACAGACATGCTTACAAAAAGCATGTTCACACGCTCAAATAGTCACAATACTGCGTCTCTATCTTGCTGTACTGTACTGTATGTCCTGCTACACAACCTCCCAGCACTGCAGTGCTGATGCAACCTGAAGCCCACAAGAAAACTGCACAAAGAAAAAGAAAGCACTTTGAAGAAAGTTCAACATACTGTGGAGACCACATGGAGGGCAAAAGACATTCACACACATACACATATACACAATGGATCACAGACACACCTTGTGAAAACTGTTAGCGTGCAGCAGGCACTGCCAGACGAAGGGCTTGGGAATAGTGCAGCGGGGTTGGCATTAAAATATTAGAATCAGAACACGGTTATGTAAATTCAGACCAATTTGCAGCACGCAAATTAGACATGTCTGGCAAGTCTGTGTCCAATCCTTGCACTTCATTGGTTTACAGTCAGGTTAATTCCCTTTATATAAACCTCACGTCACAAAGTTGTACACTAGATGGAGCGGGTTATGGCAATGTGTGTGACACACTACATTTTACAATATTTGTAATTTCTTCTACAAAAAATGTCGTACACTACAGGCTTGTTGCTATCAACCAGATAATAATGTTACATTTAAGTGACAACACGCAAATGTCACTATCATATAAGATATAAACTATCATATAAGCTATCTAAGCTATAGCTTAGCTAGTTCGTGGCTTCTTCTGTCCATTTTTTGGAGTTTTGTTTTTCTGAATATTATGATAAAGATAAAAAGCTAAAGATAAAGCTGGTTTGTTGGCCGTTGCTATACGGTGTTCGGCGGAGTGATCCTACTACCAGTGACAAAACCTTGATGTTATGAGATATTCTGTAAACACCTCCACTTCCGGGCTATCCCCTGTTCTCATGTGTTTTTCAAAGCAGTTATCGAACTTTCTACAAAGCCGAGACTAATGGACTATTCTATGTATATTCTAGGCTAAATGATTCTCAGGTAGGCTACTTGAACACCTCGTTATTTTTCAATTTTTCCCAGCATTCAACAACTGCTCTTCCCATTAGTGTTTTCCAGCACACACACTGGTGTCATGGTGGTGTTTTTGTCCCAGACTGCATCACTTTCAGGGGCAGATGTACATACTGTATGTGCTGTATGTTAGAGAGAGGCAGTGTAAACTGAGGCTCGGCCAGTCCGCAGAAAGTGCACGCTTGTGCCTTTTCACTTTACGTTGGATGTACCAAACCTGTGCACGTTTGTCTCGCACGTTTAAGTCACAGCCGCCGAGAACATGTGGGAGTTCATTAAACCCAAAAATGTTGTATGTATGGGTGGTAAGCATTTGATACTGTGGTGTTTTTGTAGTAGGCCTTGTGTTTGTGTGTGTGTGTGAGTGTGTGTGTGTGTGTTTGCTAGAGAAAGTTGCCCTAGTGAACGAATGACAAATGTGAGAGATAAAAAAGCCTTGACAGTTTGACGTTCTCCGATGAGCCATTTCCATTTAAACGCGCGCACCCTATTAGCAACAAACCACCCGTATAACACGAATACGCACCCTGGGTGTTCCCATAGCAACGTCAACAACAACAGGCCCGGGGGAGAGAGAGCAAGAGAGTTCGACGTGGACAGAGAAAGGAAAAAGGCTAAGAGATGGAACGAGAAGGTAGGCGGGGAGGCAGGGAGGGAGGGAGTAGGTGATAGGTGTCCCAGGTGTGCCTTCTATCCTCAGCCATAGTTAAGAGCAGGCCAAGGCAACGCTGCGGCCATCCATCACCACGCAGATAACAAGCTGTCAGGGCCAGCGAGGACCATGGGGCACAGAGGCCAATCACTCGGCTCCAACACCTCGGGAGCCAATCAGAGAGGGAGAGAGAGAGAGAGAGAGAGAGAGAGAGAGACGGGGAGAGGGAGAGAGAGAGAGAGAGAGAGAGACGGGGAGAGGGAGAGAGACGGGGAGAGGGAGAGAGAGAGAGAAAGAGAGAGAGAGAGACGGGGGGAGGGAGAGGGAGAGAGAGAGAGAGAGAGAGACGGGGAGAGGGAGAGAACGACGGCGTCATGTCAAAGAGAGGAAAGAGAGGAAAAGACGAGAGAGAAGAGGAGGGGCAAAGAGGAAGGCATCGTCCCAATATGACAACATGTCGGAGAGAAAGCGGGACAGAGAGAGTGACATACAGATGCAAATGCAGAAATAAGAACGTCGGCCTTACAACAAGACAAGCCTCGGGAAGGCGCACATCAGTCCCGTCCCCACCTTCTAGTATGTTATCGTCCTTAAATGCGTTACGTTTTACTGTGCTTGAGCGTTATACAAGTCTGTGTGTGTTTGTGCGTGTGTGTGTTTGTGCGTTCTACACTGGCCCACTACTCTTAAACAGTTAGCATGGGTCAAACGCAGAGGACACATTTCTCCAATGGGTTATAAACCCTAATAAACCTTAACGCGTATACATTTGCGAACTTGTGTGTGTTTGTGTGTGTGTGTGTGTGCGCGCGCGCTCACACGCTCACGTGGAGATCCTAGCCCACCAAGGCAGCCACTGCACAGCCTGTAAATGTTCTGCCTTTGAGCGCATGCTGCATAGTAACGAGGCTCTCGGGCGTGAGCGAGAGCAGCTTGGGACACACCTAATGTGTTGCGAGTCCCAACGGCTGCTATCTCTAAATGCCAACGCACCTGAGAGTAGAGCCCGGGACGAGCCTGACAGTGTATTCATACTGGGGGGGGGGGGCTATGTTAACACTATAGGTTTAAACAGACACTGAAAAGTGTGAAGTATTGATACAGTAGTTATACTGATGTACTGATAGGTACATGACAGGGTAACAGGGGGCCAGTGGTGTGGGAGCACCTCCCACCTGTAACCCCTACCTTGTCCTAAACCTGTTCTTATTATTGCTCTGCAACATTAATTGCATTGTAACATTGGTACATTGATATTTAAAGTGGTACTAAATTTGTACAGCATTCAACAGTAGCATCTTATTATAAACCACTGGCAAAAAAGTAAAAAACAAAAACAAAAAAATATGAACTTCATGAAGTTCACACACACACACACACACACACACACACACACACATACACATTCAATCACAAAGATGTGTCTCTCCATATATAACATGATTACAGTCTGTGCCACCATGGATGTCCAGCAGCCAATGGACAGCCACGGAAGCTTGGGTGATGTGAAATGAGATTTGGAAGTGTGTGTGTGTGTGTGTGTGTGTGTGTGTGTGTGTGTGTGTGTGTGTATAGCGCATGGCCAGGGGCCAATTGAGAGTAGCAGAACTCAGCCATTAGAAAGCAGTGTAAAATCCCTCTAAAGCCCACTTTCCCCCGAACATCAAAGCCCGAGTGTTAAAGGCAAACAAAAAGACTGACAAAACTCTTGACTCTTGTGTCTGTCAGCCTACAGTAGCTCTCTGTGTGAATTGTAAGCTGCGCATTTCGTCTGTCTGACTGATTGCCGTACTCCAAACCCAAGACGAACCTGTTACCCGCATGCTGTTTCCACTTCCACTAAATCACAAGCTTTCAAAGTGTGATCACTATGCACTTTACAGCTTCTCTACTCTAAATTGCTGTAATCTAATGCATGGATTTGTCGTATTGTCAGCATTTGACTTCGGCAACAACCAGCCCTAAGTGTCACAATACAAAACGCTCAGAACTTGCTGAACAGTAGCTATATAAAACATTTGACGCTGATTTAAAACTGTTAGAATCGGGGCAAGTTCTGCGCCCTAAACTCTTGTAGGGAATCTTGTATGCTTTACAGCTTTGTATTAATTTCAATACATTTGTTGATAAAACAAGACTTTAATTGTGAATAAACTGTATATATTACCTTGTGAGAAGCAACAAAATCTAAGCAATCAACCACACGATTTAAGCGGAAGGAATCCTTTAGAGATGCAACCAAAATCATGGCAGTGATGCACAACCACACACACCCAAAGGAAACCGTAAGCAAAGTGGTCCTCTCTCAATCATTAAATGCAACTGAACCAAAGTACCAAAATGAGCACTTACTTTGATATTTTGAATTCTCTGCTTGAGAGACCCCACAGAGCTGGAACGAGGTAATTCAGGGGTAAGGTCTAGCTAGCTAAAATGAATTAAAATAGATGATGTGGATGGGGAAGGGGGAGGGCACGCTCTAGGGTGAAGGGAGAAAGAAGAAACTGAGAAAAGGGTACAAAGGGCGCAAAAGACCGTGAGATCAGGGAGGAGTGACTAAGGTGACAGAATGATCGACAAAGAGGCAAAAAAAAGCGGATTTACAAAGTCTGGGAGCACTCAAATGTCCACGGCTCGAGTTCTTGGCTGCACTAAAGCACATTGGCCCGAGTCACAATATGTATTGCTTCGCTCAAGGATACAGCCGGCAATATCCCCGTCTTGTTAAGCTTAGCATAGGTTATGTAAATTGGTTGTAAAACCTCTAAGGTTAAGTCAGGGTCATGTTTATGACTGAATTGGGCTGGGACAGCACAGAGCTAATAAAAAAATATGGGCTTGAGAAAAGGTTTGCTTACAGAGGGCCAGATTTACAACACTGTAAGCTTAGCTCATAAATATGACATTTACAGTCAAATGTTTTTGGGTTGAAATCCATCATGGCAATAGATACAGTGCTATGCACCTTGAGACCAAGAGCATGGATTACTGGATAATTAGGTGGTGAAGATTTTCGGTTAGCAATGGGTATAGTTTACAAAAGTTATTAAGGCTATAAAAACACACCATGTTGTTAACGTTTTTGTCAAGGCCTTATATCTGTATTAAAACACACATTTGATTCATGAAAGAAAATGTCAAGTGCTTTGGCCTTTTTAATGTTCAGGTTGCTCAGGTAGTTTACTTCAGTTTAGCACCCAAGCAGACTAGCATGCTCACAATAGCCGCTGTCACACATGTAATAGAGACATGTATAATTTTGCCGTCTGAGCTATTTTCTCAGCTTTCAGAAAAACACACAGAGGAAATGCACTTTTCCGACAGAAACTGCGCACATGATATTCCTTCTGCTGCTGTTCAGCATTTGGAGCACTGCCCGGCTTAAGACAAACTGCTATACACCATTTCAACCATGTAATAAAGGATATGGGCTGGAAACCATGCGAATGCACCAGTTGCGAGGACACGTGGTTTGCTTTAGGCAGAAGAAGACCACGGGCGCCAGCTCAGGGAAAGGCACCACCAGGGTGCTTAGGTCACTACTGATACTGACATCATCCGCCGGACCCACTTCCTCGATGATATCATCAGCCAAGCCGTAGTCCTCGTAGTCCAGCCCCGGCCCAGCTGGGGAAACGCTCCCCAGTGGCACGGGACACTCCTCACTCGTCATGGCGACCCAGTCCGAATCTGAAAAAACAATGGGACAAGAGAATTGATATAATATATAAAATATATGACTTTAAAATGAGCCTACTGATTGATTATGGCTAGCAGACAGGGTAGTTATAGCATGTGCATCTAAACAACATTCTCGGAAGTCAGGTAGCCCAGGTGCTTGAATCAAGCTCCCCCAAGCCACCAATTCCCCTCTTTACCATCAGCTAGCATCAGCCGCTAGCATTATTGGATAGGCCTGCCACACAGACCTTTCATATCTGTAGCTTCAATATAGCATTTAAAACCCAATGGGACCATTACCCCGTTACTTTATCTTGGTCTTGTGAAAGCAAATACATTTATTGTAAATACATGTAAACACATGTAAACATTCATACAAAGGAGGCTGGAATATGTAAAAATGGATCCTTGTATACCAGACAGCCGTTCCTGAGTTAAGTCTCACATTTGGACCAGTCTGTACCTTTAGCATCTTGTATCCTCTAAAGCCCTATTCGGACGGGATTTGTTTTACATGGAGAGGTGGAGTAATGTCATTTTACCACAGAACGTTTATTTATGGCTAATTCACACAGAATTCGCACAAGAAATCTCAGTATAAATGACATATATGGGAGTGGCTACTTGATTTACGCACTGCCGTCACCTGCTCATGACTAGAAAACATGGCGCATCACTTTCAAAGACAGTTTGAACAAATGTTACATAACCACCACTTGACAGACAGACAGACAGACTTGACAGACTTAACCGACCTGAGGTATCTGTGCCATGCATGACAAAACTGAATGCCTTCTCGGGCGCCTCCATACTTGCGAAAAACCGCAAAAATACGTATAACACACGTCTATTCGGCTTAAGACAGCTACAGGAATCCTCTACATTGTGCTAGCATTAAGCCTGTAGTCCAACCAGAGTAAAGAGAAAGTATAGAAAATCAAATACTTCAATTTAGGAGGAATAAACTATCATCATCACTCAAGTACGAATGAAAAGAACCTAATAGGGAGATTTCTTTAGAGACGAGAAGATAATTGCAGAAAACGATTTTCACATATTTCTTTGGTAATTCTACCCAGCTGTCCATCAAAGTAGTTATCTGGCCACCATTTGCAGCCAAGGCCTAAGTGAATGCGTAATAACATATGGGCCTGGGTAGTCTGCTAGCTTTTAAATGGCAGCCCAGGATGGCAGCCAGCACAATACAGTGAGCCAAGCAAAGCATTCACACACACACACACACACACACACACACACACACACACACACACACACACACTCACACACACACACATAAAGACCA
>JAOEHI010046876.1:0-20714 GCA_025447815.1 Percopsis transmontana | reverse complement strand
ACGATCGGCGCGCTCACGGCCATGCACGCTTCGTGACTCCTTCCCCCGCAGCGCACCTGTGGAGGATTAGCTCCACATGTGCAGGACATTAGGAATTAGTGTTTTGACCAACAACCCCAGGGGTTGTTGGTCATTGTTTTGGGTTTATGCCCTGTACGTGTGTGTTCCTGCATTAAATCAACGCTTACAAGCGTTTCACCCGTAATTCAGCTTGTGTGTGTTTTGCTGGCTGCGCTTACTCTCGCCCAACACACACCTTTATCACACACACCTTTCCAGTTCAGAAATGAAATGTTAGGAGGTTTATCATGCTATACAGCTTTGAGGTGGCAAGACCAAGACAAAGAGAGAGACACACAGAAACAGTGAGACAATGAGACCATGTTGGCAGAGCAGAGGCAGACAGATAGGTGACCTGGCTGTGTGTTTCAGGACCAGTAACGGGAAGAGCACAGTGATCAATGCCATGCTCCGGGACCGTGTCCTGCCCAGCGGAATCGGGCACACGACCAACTGCTTCTTGCGGGTGGAGGGGACGGACGGAGACGAAGCCTACCTGACCACAGAGACGTCCAATGAGAGGAGGAGCATAAATGTAGGAGACGTCGTCATGGCAACCAATAGTCATATAAGCAATATTTATCCATCAAACTATCAATCCACTGTATCCATCTTTCCATCAATACATCTTCCCTTATCAATTCATCAATTAATGCATCCATCCTTTTTGATCCTTTTCTTCATCCTTTTCTCCTCTCCTCTCCTCCTATTCTCCAGATGGTGAACCAGTTGGCTCATGCATTACACATGGACCCTACGCTGGACTCAGGTAGTCTGGTCAAGGTGTTCTGGCCCAAAGCTCGTTGTGTCCTGCTGAGAGACGACCTGGTTCTAATGGACAGGTTCTTCACATTTAATAAACCTGACTTGAGAATTGATACCAGTGATTTTCTGTCATCAGTCTTCACACACTGTTGCATAATGACAAAAAAGTGAACAAAATAACAAAATATTTTTTGATACATAGAAAACTATTTTATTCAGGTAAAGCTCCCTGATTACACAGTAAATAAAAAAAGAACATGTCACAGATGAAACGACGGTCAATATTTAAATTAAAGAGATTGTTTTCATTCTCTCAACATTATTTAATATTGTAAACAACATCATCTGGAAAAAACGTTATTTTAATAAATTAAACTGAACTAACTTGAATGTGAGGTGGAATACTGCTAAACCCAGTCGTTCTTGCATCCCTCCATCAGCCCGGGGACAGATGTGACCATGGAGCTGGACAGCTGGATCGATAAGTTCTGTCTGGACGCAGATGTGTTTGTCCTGGTAGGAAATGCAGAGTCCACACTGATGAACACAGTAAGTTAAAAGGATAATCCACCTATTGTAGCTGATACGGATGGAGCATGGAGTCAGTCAGTGTGTAGTTTAGTTGATAACATACAAAACCATGGCGTCTTTTAACTGCAGGGACTATATTGTGTAGACCTTGCTGTGGTGGAATGATACCAATATTCAAATCAATTTGTATGACCTGTCATAGGTTATTTGACAGCCACTCCATCATAGGATGCTGGGCGGGATGCTAACATTGGGCTATTTGATATTTCATCTTCACACCATGCCTAATAAAGATGTCAGATACGTAGATATGAGTACAATTTTGTGTGTGTGTGTGTGCGCGTGTGTGTATTTTCATGTGCATGCGCGTGCGTGTGTTCCCTCCCCAGGAGAAGCTGTTCTTTCACAAAGTGAGTGAGCGTATTTCCAAGCCCAACATCTTTATTCTCCACAACAGATGGGACACCTCAGTCACAGAGCCCGACTGTATAAATGAAGTAAGCACTGGGATGGTTATAACACACTATCATGTATCTAATAATGTATTAGAATTTGATTTGACATCACTCTTGTTATCACTGTGGTTTCAAATCTTTTGCCCCATGACCCCTAACAGTAATGGGTTCATTGGGAGTTAGTTGGTTGGGTAATGCTCTAATACTATCAGGGTTCAATTCCCTCTGTGGTGACACTCATGTTTATATATAAGGATCCTGTAGTGTTTAATGTCAGGTCTAGGCCCACATGAATAACTGGATAATTTGGATAACTGTATTCAGACTGCAGAGTGGTATAGCCTTGTAGTGCTACTTTAGTGGTAGAACTGTGTGTTAATGTTCCAGGTGCGTAAACAGCATCTGGACCGCTGTGTGAGCTTCCTGTCTGAGGAGCTGCGGGTGGTCAGCATGGAGGAGGCTCCTGGAAGAATATTCTTCGTCTCCGCCAAGGAGGTTCTCAGCTCCCGCTTGCATCGTGCCCAGGGCATGCCTGAGACAGGTGAGACAGGTGAGACACAGGGCCCAGGGCATGCCTGAGAGAGGTGAGACACAGGGAGACCACATTTCTAAATAAAATAACTCCCAAAAACCATTTAGGAACATTTGAGGAAGAAATTAAAAAGCATTGGTCTATTTAGCCTGGAATTTTTTTGAGGTATAATTTTGAGGACTTGAGAGTCCTGTGTCCAAATACTTTTTGGGTCTTGTTTGCGGAGTTAGCTTGTTCTATTTGCTAGCATGTGTCTGCTTCCAAAACCCCCTCCAAATTGATTGTGTTTGGTTGTGTAGGTGGAGCATTAGCAGAGGGCTTTCCCGAGAGACTAAGGGAGTTCCAGAGGTTTGAGAGGACATTTGAGGTATGTACACTAAACAGCTCCATTTAGCAATACAATCTATTACAATCTCTAAATTACCTTTGACCTCACAGGAGTTCATCTCCCAGTCTGCTGTCAAGACAAAGTTTGAGCAGCACACGGTGCGAGCCTGGCAGATCACCGAGACCATCAAAGCTGTGATGGACGACATTAACATCGCCTCCGCTGACAGGAAGTATGGAACTATGTTATCGACAGTGTCTATTGGGCTGCTATGAATAGATCTATAGGCCTATCATCGCCATGCAGACATGTCATGAATGCAATCTGATTGATACTTAATATCCCTCAAATTTGTGTACATTTATTTGACACTTTCCACCAAACACAGACTACTAATTTTCTGGTTTAAAAGGTCTTGTAGCAGGTGACAGTTTCTCTGTCCTTTCCTGACCTTTGACCTCTTGCAGGATATATTTTCTGGAGGAGAGAGAGGAGCAGAGAGACCGTCTGGACTTTGTTCGTGGTCAGATTAACCTTCTGACAGACAACATGAAAGAGCGGATCAAGACTCTGACTGATGATGTGTTTACCAAGGTAGGATCAGACGTTATCAGCAATTTAACTGGTCGCAGTCTCTCGCCTCTGGCCTCTCATCATAGGGGGCAGGATAGTCTAGTGGTCTAGGTGAAATTCTTTCAGCCGGATGGTCATGGTTTCAATCCCCAGAGTTGGCCTACCTGTAAGCATCCTTGAGCAAGATGCCTAAACCCTATCTGCTCCATGTAATAGCAGCATGTAGTTGTAAGTCGCTTTGGATAAAGGTATCTGCTAAGCGCCTGCTAAATGACCTAAAGGTCACTGAGAGCCTGAGAATCTGTATGAAAGGTCATTTTGATTGGTGTAAAAAGGTCATGTGATCTAGGTTTGTATAAGGAGTCAGTATTAGTTACAATATTCTCTCTCTCTTCATGGTTGGCAATGAGTTGTGTTTTGGGTCCCAAAGGTGTCTGAAGCAATTTCTATAAATATGCCCGATTGGGATAAAGAGCCATGCTGTCTCATGTCATATTATATATATGACATATATTTTTTGGGAAGAACACTACACTGCTAATGTGTTCAGTGAACTATAAATGGTCGTGAACTGAACAAATAGTTTAAAATGCTGAGGATAGGGGTTTTGGAATAGACAGAATGCTATCTGTCACCGTGGCTAATGAAAACGAGGGATTGATTGTGGTCTGAAACTGAACTATGGTATTAAATCTTAAATCTTCAAATCTTTTACAATATAGCAAAATATAAGTATTTCATAATGAAGTTGAGGGATATGTGTATTTGTAGGTTTCTACTGCTCTGTCAGACCAGATCCGGAGTCTTCCGGTGCTGGTGGAGGAGTTCCGGGCAGATTTCAGCCCAACAAACGACACATTGTCTCTGTACAAAGCTGTGAGTACAGTCAACACGAATATGGAAAAGTAATTAAATGTTTAACATTTAAGCATAATATAGCAGCCCTTGCAAGTTAAGACATTGTTACAACAGTAATTCTTAATTTTCCAATATTGTATTTGTATTGTTAAGTCTCTCATAATACTAGATTATTATTTTGTAATATTTTTTTTTTGTAACCAACATATTATTATTAGAATACATACATACACTTGAATGTGACTGGAAAAACCTTCATGTGTCATCACAGTCTGTCAACTCACTGACTAAGCTGGTTCCCTCCCGGCTCTGGTTCACTTTTAACCTATGTACACAGACACACACACACACACACACACACAGAGCACCTGTACAATAAACTGGATTGTAGCCTTCTTAAAGTCAGCAGGTTGCTCAGACAAGAGAGGCAGTGTTTCTGTGTTCTGTCTATATATTTGGTCGTGTGATGTGTGCATATCCATATTCAGGCATACTGTATAAACAACTATAATTGGGGGGCTGAATAGCCTGGTGAACTGGGAGCCCAAAGGCCTCAATCTCTGACGGAAGTGCCCTTGAGCACGAAGCCTAACCCCTACCTGCTCCTTAATACTTATTTTAAAGCTTAATTCTAATTGTCTGACTGTTACACAATGTGAGGAGACCTCCTGTTTGTTATGTTCCTGTAGAAGCTGTTGTCCCACGTAGAGGAACGGATGGTTAGCTCTCTGTCTTATCGCTGCTCCACCAGTATCATCACCAGCATCCAGGCTTCCCAGAACAACATGATAGGTACTAGATTTATCTGCCGTTTCTCCCCTGTATGCTTCTTTCTTTCCCATCGAATAATGTTTATTAGGAAAAACAGAGCTTTCCTGGCATTAGTTATTGGTTGTTGGGGTGACAAGACATGAAGGTCCACCAACCGTACGAGGTGCTTTCTCTTACAACGGCATGCGGATGAGCTCCAGATGAGAGTGTAGTTGGGGAAGCATGGAGTTAGAATATTTACTATAGCCCCCTGAGTGTAGGCAGGACAGCTGGCAGGGGCTCCAGGTCCTAGTGAAGGGTGTAGATGGATAGGGGAGGGGTGAGCGAGACAGGAGAGGTGGAGAAGAGGGAACACTTCTGCCTCTTATGCACCAACGCTTGGCCTAGGTGTTGAAGTTGAGGAAGTAACAGGGTAAACACTCGGGTATGTTTTATGTTTAAATTAATAAAACAAAAAATTAATAAATAATAAAAAAAATTTAAAAAAAAAAGGTTTCGGGTTCAACACTGCTACTATCTGAGCCATACTGTTACCGTGGTACCAGAAAGACTGATGGTAGCAGAAGCAGGTAAGACACCATAGGCTCTCCAGAACCCGGGATAGTAGAATGAGATCCCGACTAAGGTGAATCCTGCAGCTACTGCACAGCACAGGCTGTGGATGAGAGGAGTTTTATGATACTAAAATACAGAATGACAGCATCAGTGAGGTCCACCTTAACAGGAGAGAAGGTTTGGACCTTTCTCTCCTGCACCCAAGAGGACCTCTGCAGCCCAACTCCACTGGTTAGTCAAAACATTCTCGCTCTACAGAGAAACTTTCTAAACAATTGTGCATGGTCAGTTTTCTTAATATCACGTGTGTCATATATAAGCACGCAAGGCATATTAACTAGATCTTAGGTCAACCAGTGTTTTTTAGACACAGACACAGTCTGTAATGTTCCCCGACTTTGGAGGAGGAAACAAGCCATCAATATCAGCTAAATACAGTATAGTATGTGGTGGAAATATTTGAATTAGACTGTAGAAATTGAACTATTCTCTAATCCTCTGTTTCTAGGTTTTTCCATATCAGATACGGACTTTGCCAGCAGATGACACTGCTTAATTTTTTGAAATGGAGGATTTGTCATAAGTTCTAAAAACGCTGCTGCTACAGTGGCTTGTGTTAATGCTCACACACCTCCTATTTCTGGTATTTTTGTTCATATTTTGCTCAGAGGTTTAGGGTTTTAACATGAATAGCTAATGTGAATCACCAACATGTTTACCAGTACCCTATGAGTGTTGAAGGCAAGGCAAGGCGCATTGTTTGTGTGTCACATTTCATACGCGAGGCAGATTCAATGTGCTTCACATATGCTGCAGAATGCTTCTAATTAACCTCATACAGTCGTAAAGACATCAGTCATCAGACCATATATTCTTTTAAATCAGAACATAAATCAATTACTATCTAGATATTCTCTATTGTGTTTCCTCCAGAGAGTGTTCGGCCGCTGCTCTCTCTGGCTGCCCAGGAGCAGTTCCAGGTGCCCAGCACCAAGTTTGACCTGACCTATGACCTCAACCTGGAAACCCTCTGCGCAGACTTCCAGGAAAACATTGAGTTCCGGTTCTCTCTGGGCTGGACTGCTCTGGTGACCCGGTTTATCGGACCCACCAATGCCAAACGAACACTGACCTCCATGGCCCAGAGAGTTCAGGTTGGGGTCAAATCATTTATAAATGATACAGTAAATATCGTCTTAATATAAATTAATTGAGATCTGATTTATGGCTAAAATTAATATTAAGTTGATCTTGTATTGACCCCTTTGTGCCTTTGGAAAAATTCATCCTGTTATATTGAAGTGTCTAACATGATGACAGCTGTGATGGCAGCCATTTTGTCTCCTTCCATTCAGAATCTGAGCCATGCAGGATCCTCAGTCAGGGATGAGGTGGTAATTTCCATGGCAACTGGTCTGGTGTCACTCACCTCACGTGCTTCCATGACCGTACTGGTAATAGGAGGAGTGGTAAGTGGAGTTGGCTTAATGTTAATAGACTTAATATTAAGAGTTTTAATAATTCTATTAAGTTTCCATTTGAAAGCTCTGTTTTCAATGATATGTTTAAAGTTGAACAAGCAGGCTTTAACTAGATTTAATAAAATAGAGCAACATGTATACCCAGGCAGTTAGAAAGATATCTCATTGATAACCTTCTGCTGCTGTGCTAATAGATACATTACTACACACACTTCACCAGCTAACCCAACTGCTCTCTCTGCATGCTGTCATTCAGGTGTGGCGTTCAGTGGGCTGGCGTGTCATCGCTCTCTCTATGGCGCTGTATGGTCTCCTCTACCTCTATGAGAGATTCACGTGGACCGGCGCCATGCAGGAGAGAGCTCTGAAAAAGCAGTTTGTGGAGCACGCCACCCACAGGCTGAAAGCTATTGTCCCCGTGACCAGCAGCGGTGTCGGTCAGCAAGTACACAAGTTAGTTTGGACATTCAGAATATGTCAATTAATTGAATATTAATATTTTCAATCAAGAGTGTAATGCGTGCGTGTGTGTGTTGACTTGTTATGATGAATTAAGCAAATATGAATTTATTTTCAGCTACAGTATTGGTCTATTTGTAGTTTTTTAGTTTTATTGTGTCACTGCATGTATCCAAGGAAGTTTAAAAGCACAATGTAGGACTTTTTTTACACATATTACTTTAATTAGTGAAATATAGCAGCGCAAAAGACATGTATTTATATTCGATTTTTGAGATTGTAGCTTTTAATCTTTTGTGGGATAAATTCAGTATTAAGAATAGAAAAGGCACCCTCTGGTTCTACTGAAAGTTGCTTAGTACAAGGGGAGCTGTCTAGTGCAACAATAGTCTACTGGGAGATATGCAGTGCAGTAAAACCAAAGTCTAATACTGCAGCAGATCAGCAGGTTTCTGCGTTCTGACTTTATAATGATTAAATTAACTGTACCCTTTTGGTCTAATTGGATCAAAAGCTTTAGCTCATGCTTTGAGGAACCCAGGCCTGTTGGCTCTCACTGTGTGGTTTCAAAGTAAAGGCACTAGTGTGTTTCTTTTGAGAAGTATTAAGATATATTGTTGGTCTGCACGTGGTTTTCAGCTGTTCATAAAGATGTGTGCTTTATTTCTAATATAATAATATGGTTGTTAGGCCTACTTATTACAGTCACTTTAACAGAAAAGTGTACCTTGCTCAAGGACACTTCTGCCAGACTTGACATACTGTCATAAACGTTCCTGTTTGTTTGATAAATTTGTCTGACTATTCTTTTTTTTTTCTTATATTCTGCACTCTTTCGGCTAGTTACATAATTGACAAAGAAAATAAACATTTACTTTAATTTGTTTCTCTTCCTGTGATGTCATCAACTGTGTGGGCGGAGTCAGGGAGCTGGTGGCCACCTTCAGCCGCTTGTGTCAGCGTTTTGACCTGAGTGAAGCCGAGCTGGAAGGACATATCCACCAGCTTACAGTCAAGATCCAGAGACTGGAAACCATCCAGAGACGTTCCAAAGCTCTCAGGTCAGAACACTGCCCTCTACTGTATCACTGGTAAACTACTGTTTCACACATTCTACATTATGATCCCAAACGACAGGAAATGACACCGACATTATCTCCTGCTGGTGTACTTTGACCATCAAAACAAACAAAAGTTAAACTGAAAACTTCCTGTAATTTACCCATCCATCCAGACTACGTCCAATAGTGTTAAATCTGTTCAAAATTTTTGTGCACCAGATGGGTAGAGTTCCTAACATTAGAGAATGAGAAATGTAGGCCTACCTGACATTCAGGTACTTCTTAGAGGTTGTCTTCAGTAGTAAACCTCACCCATCTGGGATGTACAGTAGGTAGTCTTACATCAAGCATTTTAAGCAACCCAGTGTCTCCTAAGGAACTAATTGTGGTCAATCTGAATGTAAACAGTTGTTTTATGTATAACAGGAACCAGGCTACAGAACTGGAGTCCCAGCTTGAGGCTTTCTCTTCCCAGTATCTTCAAGGCAACTGATTGCTGCTTTGTTACTGTAAATAAAACATGTGACAACATGTCACAAACATGTTGTCAGCCACTTAAGTGCAATGACTGAAAGGTTTTGTTTACACTTAAGTGACTTACAACATAATTAATATATAAATACTGTCCTCTATGAAAGTCTCTACAAAGTATATTTTCTCTTCCATGCATGCTTATCATTACAGTTGTTTTGAAGGGCCAACTCACTAAAGAAATTGAATGACCGTGGAAATCTTCTCTTTACATATGAAAACATCAATCAGTTTATTACTATTTTACAAGGTATATATAGTCCTTTCCTAAATGGAAGGACTCATTTATTTTTAAACTAAGGTATAAAACTTAAGGCATCTTTCATACTAATAGACAAACATTGTATTTCTTACTTGGATGTTTTTTTCTCATAATTTGTTAAAGTGCAATTTTAAACTCCATACTTTAAACTAGTAATGAATTATTGCATTTGAATGAGTACTGCTTAATGATTTATCTACCACCAGATATATATATATATATATATATATATATATATATTTTTTTTTAAACAAACATATGTAACATACGTTATAATTTATAGCGGTTTTTAACTTTCTCTAATATTGAAAGAGAGACTTTAATACTGTTTTCATAGTTGTTACAGGGTCCCAATACTGTCTGAATCTTTACCTGGTTATGGTGCATTGGTGATCTAGTTATTAAAGTGTATTTCATTGTTGCACTATGCTGCGAAATCAAAACCCTTCTTAGGTTTTTAATCTGCTTTTGTAAACATTTACTTTAAGTCTGATAATCAACCAAATACTTTTATTTTTCAATCTTTTTCATGTACATATTCAGAGTGCTTAAATAAATCTGTTAAAATCAATGTTTCAAACAGTTGGTGTGTATTTTTACCACCCAACAGGGGGCGCACAGGGTCCATGCAAAACAAGATGAGATGGCCGTATTTTATCTATCACTAAGTTTTATATTAATAGCCTTAATGCCTAAAATAACTTACCCTGCCGCATTGTCTACAGTGAATATCTGAATCTGAAGTGCGAAATTAATAAAGGGTCACACCAAGGAGGTTAAAAGTGAAAGTTAAAAAGTTAACTCACTTCACCAGGATCATGGCCATGGGTTTTCATTCAGTTCTCTCATTCATCTGTAAACTGCTACACTTTTCTCAGCAAAGATTTTGATACTTGGATGTGATCCTGTTCTGAACGGATTCTGGTATCATACTATATTATAGTTTTCTTGCATTTAATTAAATATAGATTTTGTAGGCATATAGTCAGGTGTACAATTAAACAATTATACCAAACATGTGCTAATGATCATCAATTTAATATGTACCTTGAAACACAATCCTTAACTGAAATAGAAACAGCTGTGTAGGATGAATAAAACTGGGTGAGGAACATCCAAACTTGGGTAACAAGGTGAGGTTGCAGAAGACAAATTAATATCAAAAGTCAGACACCATGGAAAGACTGAGCACAGCAACAAGACACAATTTCAAGGCAGACAGGGGTTTCCAGATGTGCTGTCTAAGCTCTTTTGAAGAAACAACAGGAAACTTTAGGGACCGTAGATGCAGTGGTCGGCCAAGAAAACTTAGTTCAGCAGATGAAAGACACATCATGCTTACTTCCCTTTGCAATCTGAAGATGTCCAATAGTGCCATCAGCGGTACCCTGGTACACCCATCTACTGTCCGGAAAATTGTGATGAGATGTGGTCTTCATGGAAGGCTTGCAGCCAAAAAGCCATTCCTCCAATGTGGAAACAAGGCCAAACAACCATCCATGAAAACACAGTAACTGGGGTGCAGAAAAATGGAAGGTGCTCTGGACTGATGAATCAAAATGTGAAATATTTGGCTGTAGTGGAAGGCAGTTTGTTCACCAAAGGGCTGGAGAGTGGTACAAGAGTGTCTGCAGGCAACAGTGAAGCATGGTGGAGGTTCCTTACATGTTTGGGGCTGCATTTCTGCAAATGGAATTTTGAAAGCATTCTTTCACACCTGCCTAAAGTGTGTGAGTGTGTGTGTGTGTGTGTGTGCACGCACACTTTTTCCACCAATCAATCGATTATTTAATTTCTAAAATCTTCAATCATTACAGCATTTACAGTAAACATGATTATGATTTCTATTTACAACAATTAAACTGTACAGTGTCATTAATATTTGAGCTCTAAATCAATGACATAAAATGTGACGTAGATATTATCTATAGCTGTGCAGAATATTAACATATTGGACCTCAGTAACAACAGCAGTATGGGTTATACAAGTTTAAAGGGAAGGTTTTGTATCACTGGCAGAATAACATACTGTAGATATGTTATCACACACAGTACACACTCAGTTTCCCAGAAGGACCAGTGCACTACACTGGTCACATGGTACATTTCTTAGGTGTTTACGGTCCGGGTTACTTTCCTTATATCACCATCATTCTACGTCATAACTTTTATGTTTTATGTCATAACTTTGTTTTCTGGTATTTAAGTGAACATTCAGTCAAATAATGCATAAAGATGGGAGAACAAATCACATATCAAATTTTGTAGGACAAATGTTGAATCTCACAAAATGCAAGCACAGGTTCATCCCCCACAGCAGCCAGTATGTGCTTTTGATGTTCCAGAAAGAAAGACCTGCTACATACACCTTGTCTTTTGAAGGAGTCCAGCTGGTCTGACTTTGAAGTCCAGAAGACAAATGCCTGCAGGAAGAACACATCCGACTGGCCTGCTTTCATCTGATGCAACAACACAAACAGATGGACAAAACAACTATCTAGGCTACAAGAAAGAGTGCATGGGGACTTCTCTCTAGGTGCACGAGACACAACTCCATGGGTAATGTCTAATTGAATCATTGTGGGTATCATCTTAAGTAGCTTATTTGTCTAATTAGAGCCCTTCATTTTGGTAAAAGAGACGGGCTGTATGCACGTATATGCTAGGAATGGACAATACCACAGATTTTTAAGACTACTGTAAGGCCAGGATATCAATACTTTAAGTCTTCATGTGTACACACAAACAGTAAATATTTTTGATTTCTAGAGAGAAAATTATATTTAAAAGCTTTGGTATTCATATTAGATAAACTACAACAGATTAGACTTCTCTATTTTTTTTTTAATTAGTCTAGCTAACTGGCATCATCTGTTTCTCTGCATGCCTTATTGCCTTTCTATAATCTATGGGGAGCGGCATAAGAAGGCGGAAGAAAAAGTAGCTCCTATCCTAAACACCAATTAAAAATAAATAGGGGGGCAGGATAGCCTAGTGGTCTAGGTGTTGGGACTCCCAGCCGGAAGGTTGTGAGCTCAATCCCCAGAGGTGGCCGACCTGTAAGCATCCTTGAGCCTTGAGCCTTGAGCAAGATGCCCAACCCCTATCTGCTCCATGTAAAATGTACTAATTGTGAGTCGCTTTGGATAAAAGCGTCTGCTAAATGCTGTAAATGTAAATAAATTAATAAAATAAAGTTAAATGTCTATATTAAAATCGCTACAGAAATCCCTGTTAAATGGCTGTTATTTTCACGACTTTGGCAGTTGGCCAGCCGTCATCTGCATATTAGTCAAGAAATAAGTAAGTATGTTGTGTCAATGTCGTGGCAGGCCCCAATTGACCTGAGGGGTGTTTTCTGAAGATAGCTAACTGGATAATCCAGGTTTAATTAAAATTTATCTGATTTAGGTTGAGTTTATTCCATTTTATGAGGCAAGATGGAGATTATAAGTTATTGAGAATTGTTAAAATGCCATGCTAGCTACCATGCTAAAAGCCACACTTGCTTATGGAACAGCTGATTAAGTGTGCTGTGTAAAATACCAGGTAATATGTTACATAATTTATTATTGGTGGATCTCACCACAGGCGCTACTGATACATTATTTCTGATTCGAGCTAATTATATATTTCTAATGTAGCCTAAAGATTAAAGATGACTTACATACTGACCTGACTGACATACTGACAGAAGAATGGAAGGTCATGGTCATAATCACAGTCAGTAGATATCATTGGAGTAACTAAGGCCACTTCCTGCTCATAAGCTCTCACGCTGTAAGAGTATAAGAGTATAATAATTAAGATCTCTACATCTAGCTCCACTTAGAACGACTGCTCAGGATTCATTCCCATTTCCGTAATTAAAGGTTTAGAGTTTACCATCTCCAATAAAAACAGACCCACAGTATTGAGTCTAATAGACAGAATGGAGCAGAAAGAATAAGATGTTTACATCACACATTATGGGTTAGGACTGCTGCATATATATCGCTACCAGAGTTTACAGCATGCAAATTAATTTGATCATAAGGCTTCAGTTCTTATCAAAATGCAAACCATTTGACGGTTGGCACAAAGACTGCAGGGCATGCATGGCTCCTGTTTCCACATGATCCTGGTTTTCGCTCAATGCCATTTTGTGCTTCTTCAGGTAAACCTCCAGCTAAGTGTTGCTGAAAGAAGTCGTTGCATGGCATTTAAGTACCAGACAGTAAAATTAGCTAAAACCCCGGTTTGTCAGTAAAACTTCTTGGTTGTCTAGCAGAAAGATACAGTAGATTAAATGCTCTCATGAGAAGAGCATTTAATCTACTGTATATTGCTGCAAGCACAAAAGAAAAACTATGCCTACATTTTTTTTTACTTAAATTAAGTTTCCATGTTCATTTAAGTTTTGTGAATTAAATTTTCTGAAAAATATTCATAACATATAAATCCCTGTATAATTTAGCTTAGCCGTTATATAATTTAGATTATTTTTTTCCTTTCTGCAGATTCCCTGCAAAATCAGCGCTAGAACTAGACCTACTGTAATGTGAAGGTTGTGCTGTTCTTCCAGAACTGTCTCTTTCTCTTCACTACCTCCTCTCCTCTATAATTTCCTAAAAAACAACAACTATTGTTTCACCGGAAGATCCCCTGTCATATGTGTCTCACATCAACCTTCCTGCCAAACCACAAGCCAACCTGGCAACACTAATTCACGACGGCCCTATTGTTTCCAGGAGACATCTCCACCCACCACAAAAAACCTGACAACCCTATTGGTCACAGTTTGATTGATTTCCAATATCCTCTTGTCAAACATCATCCATGTCAAAAGCCCTCATCAGTAGATCCAGATCCCCAATGCTAGCGGCCTGGAACAGTTCTGGTCGGTCCATCATGGAGATGGCTATGCGCAGCGCAGCCCAGATGTTAGCTGACATCACCTGGTGACTGTGGCACTGGTTCTGCCTCTGCTGGTTTAGAGCCATCAGGAAATTACTGGCTGCCTCCCTGCAGAACACACAGACAGACTGGATAGAACAGGGTGATCTCGTCTAGAGACACCTTAGTTAGACCACAATGTGATCATGTCTACAAACAGACTAATGATTTTGATATAATTAATATCTGTTAGCACAGGCTAATATTACTTGTTAGCACAGGTTATTGTTACCTGTGGGCTCCCAGGTTGATGCAGCTGATGCCCAGGTTGTAACGGGACCTAATGAAGCCAGGCTGAAGCTCCAGTGCTCGGGTATAGGCCTCTACTGCCTCCTCACTGCGGTCGCCATTAGCTAGCGTGGCCCCAAGACGGTTCCATAGCAGGTAGTCCTGTACCATTTACAATTACACTTTAGCACATACTTTTATCTAAAGCAGTACATTCATACGATGCGTTAAATCTGCGTTCACTCGTTTAGACTAACCAGCATTATTGTTTCAGCTTTTTTCAGTTTCTGCTTTTCCGTTTTCTTCCTTTCCTTTAGTGTGTGATATAGCTTTTTTTTTCATGTAAACGGTCTGCAAAGTTACAAAGCCTAAAGTACACGCAAAGGTAGTAACTCTCTCCCACAGACACCACTGCCTCATGGCAGCTTATGGACTTCCTCTCCAGTAGCCGAACCGGAGGCTGGTGACGCCCCTCTTGCGACCGGGGACGGAACTGGATCTCCTTTGGTGGCCGGGAGGTTCCCTCTGTGCTGGCCGGCAAGACTTCTTGGTGCTGCCCTACCCACCACTGGTAGGAATGGCAGGTCCTCCTGGCTCCCTTAGAGCAGGCCTGCCCACTGAAGAGCGGGACCAATGAGCCACATGAGCTCTCGCCGTCGGTCGTTGGGTAGGCAGTGAACCAGTCCCGTATAAAGTCCACCAGCTTCCCGGGCGAACCGTCCAAAAGTTCCAGTAATGCCGGTGCCAGGAGGGCGGTAGCCAATGCCCCGGCCGACGCACCGGCGAAGGAGGTAGAGAGATAGCGGGCCTTAAGCGGCTGCACTCATCGTTGGCGATTGTTATTCTGTCACGTTTGAGCGGAGAGTGCAGGCGCAGACTTGAAGCGAGCAACACGCAGAGAAAACACGTGAACTTGCGAGAAAACAACCTTAGCTTGGAGTTTAATAACATAAACTGGGCTCAAGGCCAACATGCGAACAGACGGAAAGAAAACCAACAAACCGACAAAAGTCGGAAAATAATCCCCAACCCTCCCAGTTACACACAGGTGCACATGATGATGATTGTAAATTGCGCTTCGGTGTGGAGCTGGGGCGCTCCGGAGGCTGGATAAACCACATGGCGGCGAGACTTAACGGGAGGGGTGAGGCACCGTTCCAAGCGATGCCCCCCGACATGACATCAGCCTTGATTCGGTTTAATATGGTGACGTAGGTGAATAAGGAGAATTGACTCAACTGCTTTCGACCCCTCTCGCGGGCTCTGCTCCTCAAAAAGGTGGGGGTCAAAGGCAAATGAATGCAAACCATTTGACGGTTGGCACATGCGTAGCACGTTTACATATTCTTGCAAATGGGTATGTAAGTACACGCTCTCTGTGCTTTTGGGGGCGTGGTTATGTCGCTCTCTGTCAATCAAAATTGTTTAGCTACTGGTTCAGTTTTTCTTGTCCCGTTAAAACCTTTAAAGCCTAGCAAGCTATGGATGTGCCAAATTCATTGTCGCAGTTAAAACTGTTTTCCACCTTATCATTTGAAGAAAATAAGAAAATTCTGAAAAAAAGGTAGACCAACACCTGATCTAGAATTACAACAGCGTAAGGGCCAGAAAATTACGAGTAGTTTCCAATAGCAATGGTATGTAAGAATCGAGTGGCTTTGTGGCCGTGCTGAAGCTAGCAGGTTGTTCTGCTTTCCCTGCCTGCTGTTCTCAACTTCTGACACTGTGTGGTCAAGTTGTAGGACACTGTCCCACAGGTTGCAAGACTGTTAAAGTTGGTTTTAACAATTCCAGCTCTGCTTTAAAGCGCATCAAGACATACAGTCACAATCGGATGGAGCAGAATAGAGTAGTAGTCATCATTGGCCCTGGCCTTTATTGCAAAAAGGAAAGACTTCACAAACTCACATTTAACAAAGAGGATTTCTACAGAAGAGTAATCAATGTATTTATTAAAAGGATAGGCGAATGGATTTCATCTTCAAATAAAGTATTTTTCCAAATCTTTTTTTTACTATTTGTTGCTAAAGTCTTATAGCCTATTTTCTGGTGCGCCGACAAGGGGATTTTGTAGGCTATATCTATTTACCGAATTCAGACATGAATACATTTGATTGTCAATCCGACACGCTACTATTTTGCTTAATCGGTTGTTTGGTCAAAGGCCACACATGATGCATAGACATGGAAAGTGGGTATAAAATTTCTTTATACCTAGGGTCATTTCAGCCTACCTTTTCACTCCTTTCATATAAATGCACATAAATACACATTGTAAAAATAAACATAGTTTATGTCTTATTTGAAAGAGCGCCTGCTATTTTTTATGAATATGTATTTTATGAAGTCTGTAGGTTCAAAGGAGTCTAAATTTAAATTGCTTCAGCTAGAGGTTGTGAATGTGTAAAACGTTTGGAGTAGTTATCTAATGTCATGTTTAATCCCCAGACACACTGGAAGAGACTAGCAGCAATGTAGAGACTTGTAGTGATGACAGGCAAAATAACCATTGGCGACGCGAAGTGGGCGGGTAACGAGATAAACTAATCCCAATTTTGAGGGAACTACATTTACATATTATTGCAATATTATACAAGAAGTACATTTTTAATTTACTATATCAGTACTTTGTATGCACTGATTTCCCCAATAGAGAGGCAAATTCTATACCCAAAAAAAATCTTGTAAAAACTTTCCATCAAAGCAAACCTGTTTTCACCATTCACGCAATTGCTGGATAGTGGGAAATATTTATATTTGTATTTTAAGATATATAGACATTTGAATATATTTTTCAAAGCTTCATCTTGCAATCCCTAGAAGCATCCTGCGACCTCAGACCCACAGTTTGAGAACCTGTGTGTGTGTGTGTGTGTGTGTGTGTGTGTGTGTACCTGTGGCCTGACAGACAAGGCAGACGTGAAAGCCTCCACTGCATGGTTGAACTCAGAGCTCAGGTTGTAGAGGACGCCCAGACCTGTCTGCAGGTCCGGGTCCACACTGGACGGGCTCAGCCGGGCCGCTGTCTCAAACAACCCCTTTACCTCCTCTAAAGCACCGCTAGAGGGAGGGAGGATGAGAGATAGGGAGAGAAAGGGAGTGAAAGAACAATTTACAATTTTACACACACATTTTTTTGATAAAGCAACAACAGTGTTTTTCAACAAAAACGAAACACTGTAAATCACATCTACAAAATCCCAAACACTAGGAGCGTACCTACAAAGGGCAGTTAGGCTATAGGTCGGCACCAATGCACTTTCCATATCTTTATAAAAATGTTGGACAATACAAACTGGTAACAAATGCACAAAAAGTTTTCTCTGCAAGCCACGAATATATAATTGTATTACAAGGTTATAATTGTAATACTACCTAATGGGCATGCCAGCCCACAGCAAAAACATTTGCGGGCACTTAGGTAAAAACATATCCAATAACTTGTTCAGCTGGCAATATAAATGTTGCATGTGACAGTTATTGACACACACACAGGTGAGTTGTTCTGGCAGACTGAGTCTGAGCCATTTATTCACAACGTATCTATATACAAGCGTATAGAGAGCAGGTCCTGGCACGTAAAGCAGAACGAGCATATAGCCTCCTGCGTCAGTGTGTGATCTGCCTTGTCCTTCTCTCACTCTCCTTTTACTGCGGAAACAGGTGATTAATCAGCTTGCCCATACCTGTTTCCAATCCCCTTGAGTCACACCCCCAACAATCTCTACCCTACAGACAGAGCTAACTAAAACCACCCGCACCTCCACAGTGTACAAAGTATTATTTTCCAAGCTGTGTTCTGGCATTCCTGGTTAGGTTTTAAGTTTAAGCATTAGGGTTGGGTATACAATTAATAATAAGGCTAAGGTTTAATTAGGTTAAGGTATAGATTTAGCTTATACCTATGGAAGTTGGCAGGAATGGCAAAGATAGGAATTATCCTCTGTATGTTCTCCTAGTGTTTATGAAAAAAATCCTGTTCCCCTCATTGGTCTATCTAAAGATTCTTTTTAGCAAAAATTGAAAATTGTAGACCTAATCTTCAACTTCCCACGGCCCATAATAATAAACCATGCCATATTGTATTATCTTTTCACAGTTTATTACTGTAATGTGACTTTTAACTTGAATAAAATTTCACTCAAGTAATAGAACATATAATAGTACTCTTTATGATAACGCTTATGTTATCTAAAACATGGCACCAGATTGCCACCGGCCCTTCACATGTGTGACATTTCATTAATTAACCCCCCCAGTGAGCCAGCAGCAGTCCAGCCTCCATCCTGCCATCCTGCTGTACTCTACCTGCTGACAGCGGGGGTCTGGGGGCCCCTGTGTAGCGTGACCGGAGAGCCCTGCTGCGGGCTCCTGCTGCCGAGGCAGAGGTGTTTGTAACGGGGGTTGTGGGAGATCCAGCTTTGAAGGGCGTCGCAGGCCTCTTTCTGCATGCCCGTGTTTGTGAAGCTCACTGCCAGCGCCATTAGGGCTGGCAGGTTGTTGGGGTGGAGCTCCAGACATCTGCAGGGGAAGGAAGTAGGAGGTATTAGAGGGGCTGAACAGTCCAGTATAAACTCCAAACACATAAACACCATGAACACCATTCAGTTAAAAAAATATATATACAGCCATGGAAAAAATTAAGAGACCACTGCCCATTTAAAAAAATATAATATCTATATATATATATAGGCTCTGAAAGACCTGGCCGAGTAGGCCGAACAGGGAAGCTTTTTGCAAGGCTCCTATGGTTAGCTGCAGGGGGCGGCAGGAAGACATCCCTGTCGTTGCTCCACCACCATGAGATGTTCCGGGATTAATGAAGTGAAACATCAATGAAGGGTGGCTTCCAGGTGATGACCCTGCAGCTACCCGCACTGGCACCGTTGGAGGTGCGGCAAGCAGAAATGCTCAGCAGGCAGTCACTTGCCTGTGCTACCATCTACAGTGTCTGGAACACCAGTGACTATTGTGAATAGGGCAGTTGGCATCCAGGAAAGACTGGAGGACAGCCGGGAAAGACAGACTGACGGCAGGAAAGACTGCACCAGGAGTGGATGGGCTAGTTACTCTCTCCACAGGTCCTCAGTCTGGGGACACCCTAACTAACTACGAGCACAAATAAAGAAAGACAGCCTGAAGGTCCACCGAGAGGAGGATGGAAGATGGACCAAACAGGACGGATAACACGGAACCGACCGGCACGGAAACGACTAACGAGCAAAGGATCCTAAGGAACTGCAGCTGCGGGTGGTTGAATGTGACAACTTACAGGGGCCTACGGATACACCAAGGGAAGGCTAAATGTGGAGGGAAGGACCAAAGGCAAACTTGCACTGTGCAAGCAGGTCAGACAAGGAGAAGTCAGAGCTGGGTTGAGCACCACAGCGTTACTGATTTCACTGTTGCGGATGGTCACAGAGAGGTGGAGTAGCCGTACCAGCAGCAGGCCCAAAGTCAACAACAGGCGCACAGCCCAGAGCGTGAGCGTCACGCAGAAACACCCAGCAGCAACCCCCAGCAGCAACACCACAAGAGAAGCAAGGGAGAGAACAACCAGAGAAGCCAAAGTCAAATGGCCAAAATCCATCGAAAAATCCGCCTGGAGAAGCTTCGACCAAGATTTGTACACCATCCTTGAGAATTCGCTACGAGGCAGCACAATCACCAAGCTAAACCTCTTTGGCAGCATTGTTTATGGGGAGGGCAAGGAGAGGTTTGGGGAGGTAATCCAGAGGAAGAACATCCCTAGGGAGGTGGGAAGGCGTGAGCAAGAGATTCACAAGCTCGTGAAGGAGAGGAGGCTGCTTAGGAGGTCCGGGTGAAAAGCAGATGAGAACGAAAAGGAGGGTCTGAAAGTGCTCTGTGATCAGATGAGAAGCAGGCTTGCAACCTTGAGAAGGGCAGAGCGGATCCGGAAGCGAAGAGGCAAGAAAGAGAAGGAGTGAGAGAGTTTCTTTCTGCCCGAAGCCTGTTGGAAGAGAAGAAGAGGCTGGAAGTCACCGAGGAGGAGCTTGAGGAACACATCAAGAACCAGCTAACCGACCAAGAAAAGAACATCCCGCTTGGGTCGCCAGGGAATGTGCCTTGTCCTGCTGAGCCAGACGCCGAATTTGACACGACACCACCCAAATGGGCTGAAGTCAAGCTAGTAGTAGACAGGGCAAGGTCTGCCTCTGCACCAGGTCCAAATGGCGTGCAATACAAGGTTTATAAGAACTGCCCCATGGTGCTGAAGCTACTCTCACATACCACCCAGCATTCGGAATCTCATCTCCAATTACTTCAGCAGCTTCACTGTTTGCTACACAACACAGGATGCAACGACA
>JAOEHI010046865.1:0-20720 GCA_025447815.1 Percopsis transmontana | reverse complement strand
GTCAGCTAACACGGGCAATTACAGGGAGTTGGTACATTACAGGGACTTGCTAGCACGCTATGACATTATATATTATAGATATACTCATGCCCATCCAGAGCCCACAGTGATTCAATGTGTATTTCCCTCTTGTTTTCCTGGCCCCTTTTTATATACTTTATATTGTAACACTATATGATATATGATATTTTGATATTTGTTCCTTAAGGAAGATGGGCATAAACTTCGGGTGCATTACCTTACATTAGTTGTATAGTAAGTTTGCATTACATTGCTAGTTGGATTATTGCTACTTTTGAACATAAGAACCTAACATAACATAGAGATAAGTAGCCAACTAAGGTAAACATTACGCTGTGGGTTGGTTTTTATCCTGTCCTTCCCAATTGTGCTGTACACAGAGTAATGACTATTTATTTATTGGGATTATTTGATTATTTTGTTACGTTCTTAATTATAATTGGTGAATTATACACACCAGAAAGTAAAACTTCAAAACCATATATTCACCATAGCCAGTCTGTAAGGCTCATAATGGCACAGCCATTGAGCTGACCTGATATGATACGGTTACCACCAGGACAAGAGGTACCTGCATGAACTGGAATGAGGCCTCGAAGTCCTCCACCGGGTACATTTTGATGCGGAAGAACTTGACTCCCATGATGAGGCTAATAGTGGACTGGATGACATAGGGGCTTTGCTCCTTCTGCCTCAGCTCCTTCAGCTCTGAGATGAACTTCTTCCTCACTGCGGGGAACCTGGTTGGTACACATTACATTGTTACATCCTCTGTTTTACACATCTATATGTTGTTGTTGCTGCTGCTGTTGCGTGTAGACTTTTGTTTGAATTTATTTGAATTTGTTTTTATCCTCTCATTTATGCAATTTCCATGACCCAAGGTTCCGAAAGCTAAGAAAAAAAAAAACTATAACTTGAAATAAATAGAACATTGTTGTTTTATAGGCCAAGAGGTTTTTATCTGATTATGAGTTAACTGCTAACCCCTAAGACACGTACATGGTTATGTATAGCCTTTTCCGTGCTAACGCGTTTCTACCATTCGAGTCTTCAATGTAAGTTCCATTTTAAAAGTGCAAAAAGCTAATTGTCATGTGTTCTCATTAGATATACTGTACAATGCACACATATAAGCACACACATTTATGCACATACACACACTAGACTGGATAGTATTTCTGCACGGCAGTGTGTGTATAGTTTTGTACAGACTGTGTGTACTGTATATCTCTACAAAGGTTGTGTGTATATTGGTGCACATACTGTAAATATTCATGCGTGTGTGTACTGCAGCCATCCAGATAGAGTTAACATAGTGCTTTTCAGCACTATATATAGAATGGTATCTGAGGAGTGAATGTGTGCAGATGTGTGTGTGTGTGTGTGTGTGCGCGCGCGCGTGTGCGTTCATGCGGTGCTAGCGCCGGTGTTTTCTGTTTTCCTGTACATTTGACGGGAGGGTTCCAGAGAAGCAGAACCCAGGGGGTGACCTCGGCCCTAGCTGTGTTCTGCTGAGCGTTAGCTTAAGTCTGCTTAAGTCTGCTACAGTAAACACAGTCTTCCTCGCGTCCAGTGGACAACACACACTCTATGTGCGGAATGTGTGTTTTGCGCTTTTCATGGCTATGAGTGGGAAGAATTTGCCCTTCCAGGAACCTGCAAGGAAGGGTAAAGCGATGAATTAACCCCCTGTTCTATTCGATTAGTAGTAGAGGCCCTGAAGCGTGCCCTAGGCTCAGACTAGCTACCATCATATTCCATCAAATGGCACACAAGACCCTCCCATATTAGATTTCCTGTCCTGATGTATGGACATTGATCTGTTGTTAGATTGATGACTTTGTTCATTGACTCTGAGGGCTGCGCTAGGGTGTGTGTGTGTGTGTGTGCGTTGATTTTATGTTATTTTACGTGTTTTGTATGTGTGGTGCAATCTGATTTAATGTGTGTTTGTAAGTATGTGACATAACTGGGAGTGTTTTTATCTTTATAGCGTGTGTGTGTGTGTGTGTGTGTGTGTGTGTGTGCGCGCGTGTGTGTGTGACTGTGAGCTGTCCACCATCACAGTAATAACCTGGAAGCTGGGAGATTCGCTCATCTCTCTTCACCTACACCTACTCACACACATGAATGCACGCACACCATTAAGCTGAGTGCAGACACTATCTGTAGCCCCACTATCTATTATAGCCACCTCACACACACACACAGACACCTACACAAGCACACACACATTATACACACTGCCATGAGTGTGATGTAGTGTATTTGTTTTGTTGCCCTACTTTACACTGCAGACAAAGGAGATGATAATGGCCCGTGGTGTCTGGTGGGAGGACAGGTAACTACAGGGCTATGCATCACCTCTGACCAACAGTCCTGCCTAGGGGTACGCTGCAAATATACTCAAGCTAAATTAAGCTAAATTAATACCCAAACTGAAAAATTTTTTTTTTTTTTTTTTCTCTCATAAATGATCGGTTATTATTTCAATGGTTTTCAAGGTGGGGGTCAGGGCCCACCGACGGGTCGCAGGAATGCTTTTGTGAAGGGTCGCGAGTTCATTTTGAAATAATCTTTATGCATTTATTTATTTATTTTATTAATCATATTATTACTATTAATAAAAAATACCTTTAATAAAACCACTTCTTTTTGCAGGTCATGAGTTTTAAAAGTCAAACCACTTTTATTCTACTGTATACTTTTTGATATCTACTAATACGATGAGGATTTGGAAATGATATTGTTTTCCTAACAGTGGAATCCAATACACTAATATAAAACAATAATTTCTATAATAATTGTACATACCTGGATTGCGCCACAACTCCCACCACTTCAGCATAGAGGTCGGCCACAATGTGCATGTTCCCTGTGTTGGGTCCCAAATACCTGCCAAAGACGAAACACAACTATAAATTAACTAATATTACTCATGAATATTAGTATAATGAAAAATACAAACATGAATGTTTGTACTACTGTTGCTTTAGAGTGTGGTTAAAGGTAGATTGAATTACAGCATCCCCAGAACCACTGTTTAAGTTTGAAACACAACTAGGTTGTTTAGGTGTAAGGGAGGAGGGGGGGTTGAGAAGAGTGCAAGCCTATGAAAGCTGTAAGGGGTGGAGTAAAGAGGAGTGCCAGACACTTAGCACTCAGGTGTGAGAGGGGCACTCTCTGAGTTACAAACCAAAACAACACTGGTTTTGTAACGCTGGTGTAAACCACAAGGGCAATGCCAGACACAAATTGAGGACTGTCTCTTTAAAGTAAGTAATGTATTTTGGTCCGCTATACTTACCCTTCTTTATATTTGAAGTGCTTGAAAGCCAGGTTAATAACTTCCTGTATTAGCCCATCTAAGAGAGGATGGAGGGGGATCTGGGATCAGAGAGAAAGAACAGAGGGTAATAACATCTACATTTGTAACGAAGCCCATCCACTTAATGTATAAGAATATGCAGCCATTCTATAATGTCATGCTAAATGTTCATGATTGGGAGCAACTGTGTCTCCCATATCAATGATGGGAATTATTATTATATGTCTTCATTAAGACCACAGCATAGACAGAAAGTACTGCGATTTTATACATACTCCAGATTAAAGTCTTTTTTACCTGCTTTAGGACTTCTATGAGCACTAGGGAGAAGATGAAGTCTATAGCCAGATCCCTCCGCTCCAGCAAGTAGTCCTTCTGTTGTTCATCACTGGAAGAACAAGACATATCATGTTTAAATCAGCATATTGACCAGAGAATAGCGCTAAGTGAAAATAGTGAGGTTTCTGAAATAAACAACAAAGCACACAGTGAGGAGTCTGTGAGGAGTGTAAATCCATTCTAACCTAGCAGGTGTAGGTTGAGGTTATTGAATTAAAGGTCCACCAAGTGATATTTAAGACCAAAAACTATTTGATATATCTTTTGTTACAATTTTAAAACCATGTGCATTTACATGACTAGGAGTTTCAAAGACTTTCTGATCGATTTTATTCTACTTTGCCATGTTTACCAATAGGGTTAGCGCTGGCACGGCTGCATTAATAAATCCACTTTCTTCAGGGGAAAAGTTCTTAGTGGACCTTTCACTGTGTATCTAGTCACCTCTTGGACTTTGTGTTTGCCCGTGGTCTGTATTCATGGGATTCGTCCTCTAGGCCATTCTGCCTCTTGTACCAGTCGAACAGCGTTCTCAGGATGGAGGGCAAACAGTACTCTGCCAGAGAACTCATGGTGCTGATCAGCTGCACAGGAAGAAAGACAGCTTTAGCTCTCCAGGGCACAGTGAAGCATTAGGAATGGACACAGGAGTCGTGGGTACATGTACCTGGTCAAACTGTAGGTCCTCTCCTCTCTGCAGGGACTTATTCAGGAGTTTCTCCTGTGAGACAACAAATAGGAGATGGGTAAGCACCTGTCTTTACATCATTCTCCTCCACTTTAATGTGAACTCTATAGGTATGTATAGCAGATTCCTTTATTTGGGACACGCAACCAAGCTAGCTACACTGGCAGAACATCAGAGATTAGCAAACAGTAGATTAGCCAACAGTAGAATGTGCAGAAAATAATCTCAAACTCATATTAAACCTGTGGAGACAGGTCCTGGACCGCTTTCTGGGCGTGTATACACTGCTTGGTGTGTACATGATACACAACTAACCTTCTTTATAACTGGGGTTTTATGTTTCTATGTAGTTGCTTAAATCAGCAACTGCAACAGTGATTGCAGCATAGGACCGCCTGCCTTCAGCCTGACATGGTCTAATCAGCCAGTTACACCTATCTGTCTATACAACCCGTTACTTAATGAAAGCCTTTCCAGTAACAGTTTGGAATATAATCTAGCGCCAACATACAACATCTGCATACAGTATATTACGTGTAATAGTGAGAACATCAGAAGTGATGGAATTTTCAGAAAAAATCAGAGTAAACATCTACCACTTACTAACCATGTATGTCACCAGGGCTGTTTGGTTTTAAAGTAAACATTTAACACTACAGTACATGCTGTGGATTAATGCAAGTTAACCGGAGAGTTCAAGATATTCCTTATAATAATTCGAAAAATAAACGGGACCTGAAAAAAGATTAGTTTAGAGAGGAAGGGTATGAGATAAGATAAGAGATAAGTGCATCACTAGTAATGCTATGGTGGCCAACATCTCTAAAAAATGACCCATGACTGGCCACAGTGTCCTGACTGCAAAATAACACCAACTTCCACTTCCTATTAGGGACTGGATCTCGCATCTATTACTATTACTGTATGTAGGGCTTACAAATTTAGTAGGCCTATTCTAAACGAGGTTATATTATAAATAACCATGGAGGTAGGGGCTATGATATTTATAAGCTAGGAGGAAGAGAATCGTGAGAGCGTCATGTTAAATGTATAAGACATCTGTACTAAGAAATAAATAAAAATAACCCCTACTAAGATGTGAATACCCCAAGGCCAGTAAAAGATGTAAAAACAAAGACCACAAACACACTGAAAGAACAACACTCACCAGCGGTTCGGCCATGATGATGCGTATCTTGCGCTCGGAGAACGAGGTGAAGTTGGCGAACAGGCTCTTGAGGACGAACTCGCCCGGCTTGCTCTCGGGGTCAACGTTAACGGGTGCCATGGCGACGGGCCCCTTCCTCTCTCCCAGAATTCCGCTCACGGGAGGGAGTGGTGGCTTAAAGCCCACGGGAGAGGCTGAGGGGACAGGAGAGGAAGTCAGACAAAGTATCACTACTGTGACAGTTTGGGTTTGGTACCCAATGTTTCCCATTATTTACCTAGAGTATGGCGGCCTGCCAGTCTAATTTGTCCCGCCATAGTCTCATAATAAAATTATAACAAAATTCTGTGTCATTATAAAAGATCTCTTAAGCCAGTTGCACAATGCACACGGAACGTTTTTGCAGATTTTTCTCCGCCTTCTTGCTTTGCACACTGCCGGCGGATTTGATCCGCCCCGCCCCCCTGCACTCTCTATGTAATTTGCTCATGATATACGTTGCACTGCATTGATCGTGCAGTATTAACACACACATACGCACTGGAACATTCCTGGCTGCATCCTACACAATGTCGTTTGAGCTAAGTAACACTGACTTAGCTCAGACTCGCACACACTGTCTGTGTTATGCGGGCAGCTGATGTTGACGTGATGATGTCATAGGGTGGTACTGCGATGGGGGGACAGGCAGACAGAGAGGAGAGGAGAGAGAAGCCCACGGCAGACAGATAAGACAGGAAGGAGTGATGGAAATGTGGGGGACCTTGCGCTCATGTGCCTCTAGAAATATTGGGAGATGACTCATGGCTATAAAAATAGAATGACATGATCACCAGAGGAAACTGCCAGAATGTCCACATCCTCCGTGACTCCACACTGTAACACGTCACCCACCCCACAAGGGCCTAAATGCACACTGTTGTTTATTGGCCAATTTGAGAGTAACATATAAACTCAGCTGAACCATTTAAAAAAATAATATTTCGAACAAAATACAGCATAATATAACGTTAACGCTAGTCTTGAGCCAACAGTGTCGAACTACTGTAAGGTTGTCAAGGCTGAATCTAAATTCATGTTTATTTGTATGTCATGTACAAATGTTAATGTTTCATCAATATTCAGCCATTCCAAAATTTGTGTTATCTTTATTACTAATAATTTATGCTTAATCTATGAATTTTTTTACAGCACAAATTAAGACTAGTTGAGTCTTAAAAGTAGACTTTTGTACATCCCTACTAAATAATCACTTATCCTCAACTGCCATATCTTTCTAGTCCAGGGGAATTGTAGATGGGTAAAGACTAGAAAACAAAAACAACAACATGTGCGCCATCCTCAACTCCCCCCCTAACTAGCCAACAGGTGGCGAGTTAACGACTGTCCATGCGCAAGGGTGAACTGACCTTTCATGGCCCCTGTGTCATGACCATCCGAGCCTTTGACGTGAGACACTGACAGAGACATAAACACTAAAGCCCGGCATGGCCCGGCACTAAGGTCAAGCCAGGACAGAAAGGGGCCGACAAGCCTCCTGGGGCTGGCTGCCTTTTAGCCAAAGGTCCGCACCAATCTCTTTCCGGGAAGCCTGAGCGCTTGCACGGAAACACACGTCATTGTGAGCACACAAGCATTCACACCTGCGCCCTTACCAAGGCCTTTGATGAAGCTGATTACATTTGCCCTGCTCCATCTTGTTGGCACCTCCATGGTGCAGACACACAGACAGGAGCAAAAAAATAGTGACGTTATGATGGTGAAGGGGTGTGACAGAATAGGAGAGGGTGGGATGAGGGAAGAATTCACCGGTGCAACTCAGTAGACTACAGTGTGTAAAAAACTACAGTTCCCATGATTACCGTCAGGAAAGGAGTTAACATAACTATTCCACCATGACCTGTAGTGTTTTGTCTTAGTAACCAAAGCTTAAGGCCTGTAGCTCCATCCCAGTAATCCAGCAGGTTGGCACATTGAAACATTCAAGGCGATGCCCAGAAGCAGAGCTATCATAGTCGTAGCCGCCTCTTGCAGTTAACCTTAACATCCATTATCCCCATGGCAGTGACCTCCAGTTGAACATGAATGCTCTCAAAATGCCGTACTGTAACTGTAACGAGAGCCGGGAGTTTCTCGATCCACCGCAGAAATTAACCTTCTGACCAAATTTCACCCAAAAAAAAAGACTTCCTCCCTTTTACGCTTTAAAGGAGTCTGTCATCAAGAGAGCTGTGTCAAAGAGAAACAGGTGAAATACTCCACTCTACTGCTCCATAAGAGGGCTTGGGCTGTGTTGCCAAGGCCTTGTGTACGAGCAGCTATATTCGCCTTGCAGCCCACAGTGTCCGTTTGCTTCTCCGAGCGGCGAGCGCTCCCTCTGCTGACAGCCACTTGACCCCCCCCTCCTCTGCGTGGGAGCCTGCCTGCCCTCATGAACTCTGGTGAGGTTGAGTTTTCGTCAAGTCCTGAAGTTTTGGGGCTGGTTTTTAGACAGGAGCAGCTTTAAAGGTCCGGCTCCCTCGCATGCGGAGGTCCGTCCAGAAAAGTACGGGTTGGAATTTAAACACAGCCCAGAGAGAGGGTCACGGGTGTGGGGGGGCTATATATAGAGTGCTGGCAGTCACTGTCTGGCATGCCCACCACTCCCTCTGACCTGTGGCCATATGCGTGATTGTGCAAGTGCACACGTGCGCACACATGCATGTGCACACACGTGTGTGTGTGAGAGGACGGGTGGCCAAAGAAGAGCAGTGCATAACTATATCCGGTAGGGCTGTCATTAAAGGCACAGGGGACATTTCCAAGGACCCTTTGCCATGCTTAGCATGACTCAGCGTTTTAGTTGCCCACGCTGAGTCACGTCTCGTCGATAAAGGATGGACCCAATCAATCAGACTCCACCTGCTCACAACATGACCTCATTACTGCTGGTGGACTGACATATACACAGGGGAGAGAGGGAGAGAGGGAGGGGGGAAAGAAAGAAAGAAAGAGGCTAGGCCATGATTCCAGCCAATACGTCATGATGCTAGCCCAGCGAGAAGCCATGAATCATGACTGACAGCCACCCACACACACAGTATCTCTCCCTTTTCACAAACACAAACATTTATCATCTGGTTGATAAGGGTTGTTTGTGTGTGTGTGTGTGTGTGTGTGTGTGTGTGTAAATGTCGGCAAACGGACACAACATTAGTCACACACACAACTGTTTGGGAATGGGGACAGGCTGATGAAGTCAGTTATTTATCCAATGATTTCACGTGGAATGTTTAGTCTTAAAACTCTGCCCTAAATTGGGCTCAACAGACCTGTTTGTTGCGTGGAAAATAATGCACCGGTATTACTGCTGAATGTGTCTGACGCATTCTCATGTTGACGTTCCATCTCAAAGTTCCATCATCAAAGATGGCTGAAGAAGAGCCGTCAACACATCCCTCACCCTGTAATCCCCTCCACCCACCCACTCTACCCCTGTTGACAGCAATGTTAGGCATACCGCTAATATATAAGGTGCCAGTAACAGACACGGCCATGCACTTTGTGCACACATACGTACAGTGTATGCGCACGCTGTCACAAACACTCACTGCACACACAATGTAAGGAAAAACCTTTAACCTTTCTAAATTAGAATCACTCTTCACCATTAAGGGCTCTAGTTTCCGGACAGCGCAAGGCCGGCGGTAGCGCTAACGCAGACATAATGACTATTGCGTTGCATGCAAGGTCGGTTTTCTCTCGCCTGCTAATTTCTCGGCGCGCCATGACATCACTTGCGGCGAAATGTCGAAACGTTGGGGTGCAGTAAAGGATGTGTGAGCCAAAAAAAACCAAAATATTGGTTATATAGACCACGCAGACGTAGGCGTTGTGTTGTAGTTTCCAGGCTTTAGGAGTTGTACTAAGAAGTTGCACTAAGAACTGTCACGATCGCACCTGCTGGGCATTAGCTGCGCACCTGCTGGGCATTAGCGCCGCACAGGTGCATTCGATTTTAATCATTAGGATGTCTATTTAAGTTCCCCGACAGCCTTAGGTGCTGTCGGTCATTGTTGGGTGTGTCTACGTTTAGAACCCACGTAACCTCGCGTACTTTTGTTTGGCGTTTGCCTGTTTTTTGTGTTTTGTTTGTATTACCTCACGAGCGCAGCTCGTTTGATCATCTCTCACTGCTCCCTGCGTGTCTGTTCCGGCTCGCGCTTACACTTACCAGCTACGGCCGTTACAGAATGACCGACCACAAGAAGAGTGTAGCGGCCGGAGCAACACGCTACTCCGCTGCGTGGCCAGCCATTTGTGCGACCGGACAGCTCGGTCACTTCCAGCCTGGCAGGGCTGGTCGGAGGGCGAGTTCTCGGACGGAGAGGCGTCTCCGCACCTCTATCCCTCTCGCACACCGCGAGCGCGCAACGACCGGGGACCCAGGCTCTACAGCTCCTCTATCGAGGACCTCTCGGACTTTGATATGAACTTCCTCGAACATCCGGAGCCTGTGGAAGAGCGGGTTCACGCTCGGAGGGGGAGGAGGCGCGGAGGACGGAAGCGCGGTGGGTGTGGCAAGCCGGCGAGCGCACCTCTCCTTACACCACAGCCAGACCCACTGGAGGAGTTTGGGGGCGGTTCCAGGCCAGTGGAGGAGTTTCTGGAGGCGTGGGAGTGCTGGATAGCGGCGGTGGACACGGCGGAGGAAGATAAGACAGGTCTTCTCCTCGCACGGCTTGCCGGTCCCGTGCGCCAGTGGGCAGTGGCCCTCCTCGCTAGCTCGCTAGGATGCTCGCGCTCGTATGGATTTTGGGTGGAGCGCCTACGGGACATGTTCACAGGCTGCAGTTTTTTCTCACAGCCCACTGCGCCCCGACACGTGTCCCCAGCCGCCAACGGATCGGCCACGTCGCTGTGGCCAACATCGTGCTTTGCCGCTGGAGAGCCGCTGCCGCACCCCGTCCTCGGAACTGCTGCCAACTCACTCTCGCCGCGAGGACCATCGCCAGGTCTCGCTGCTGGAGAGTCGCCGGCGCACTCCGGCCTCGGAACTGCTGCCAGCACGCTTACTCTGCTGGAGCCGGTGTCACGCCCAGCCACCGATGAGCTCAGTATGCCGCCGCTGTCCTGCCCAGGAGCTACCGCCAGCCCGCGCACGCCGCTGAAGTCATCGCCTGCCCCAGCCGCTGTGGAGCTACCGCCACTGTCCTGCCCAGGAGCTACCGCTAGCCCGCTCACGCCGCTGGAGTCGTCGCCTGACCCAGCCGCTGTGGAGCTGCCGCAGCAGTCCTGCCCAGGAGCTGCCACCAGCCTGCGCACACTACTGGAGTCATCGCCTGCCCCAGACGCGGTGGAGCAGCCGCCACAGTCCTGCCCAGGAACCGCCGCTAGCCCGGTCACGCCGCGGGAGTCATCGCCTGATCCAGCCACTGTGGAGCTGCCGCCGCTGTCCTGCCCAGGAGCTACAGCTAGCCCGCTCACGCCGCTGGAGTCGTCGCCTGACCCAGCCGCTGTGGAGCTGGCGCTGCAGCCCGGTCCTGGAACTTCCGCCCGGTCCTGGAACTCCCGCCCGCCTGCTTTCGCCGCCAGGGGCCTGCTGCCAGTCCGCTCTCTGCCGGCCGCCACTCGCTGCTATGGCTGTCGCATGGTCTAGCCGCTGGAGAGTCGCCGCCGCACTCCGGCCTCGGAGCAGTCACCAGCTCGCTCCCGCCGCTGAAGCCGTTGCCAGGCTCAGCCGCTGTGGAGTCCACACCACTGCAGTCTGGCCCCGGGGTTGTCGCCAGCTCGCTCCCGCCGCTGGAGCTGATGCCAGGTCCAGCCACAGAGGAGCTCACGCTGCGACAATCCGGCTACGGAAATGCTGTTTGCTCGCCCGTGCTGCTGGAGCCGTCGCCTGGTCCAGCCGCTGAGGAGCCCCCACCATCGCTGCCAGCATCCAGAGCTACTGTCGGCCTGCTCACGCCACTGGAGCCGTCACCTGGTCCAGTTGCTAAGGAGCGCTCACCAAGGCCGCCAGTCTCTGGAGCTGTCACTGGCTTGCCCTCGCCAGCCGCTGCACAACCGATACCATCGGCCCAGCCACCAGAGGGTCCCAGCCTCTGCTGTTCGTCCCTGGTCCGGCCCCCGGAGGATCCCAGCCTCTGCTGTTCGTCCCTGGTCCGGCCCCCGGAGGATCCCAGCCGCCGCCGCTCATCCTTGGTTCGCCCACCGGAGGTCCATGCCGTCTGCGGGAGGATCCCCACCAAGGACGACAGGGCGACGCCAGGAGGCGCGCCTTAGAGGGGGGGGGGGGTACTGTCACGATCGCACCTGCTGGGCATTAGCTGCACACCTGCTGGGCATTAGCGCCGCACAGGTGCATTCGATTTTAATCATTAGGATGTCTATTTAAGTTCCCCGACAGCCTTAGGTGCTGTCGGTCATTGTTTGGTGTGTCTACGTTTAGAACCCACGTAACCTTGCGTACTTTATGTTTGGCGTTTGCCTGTTTTTTGTGTTTTGTTTGTATTAAATCACGAGCGCAGCTCATTTGATCATCTCTCACTGCTCCCTGTGTGTCTGTTATGGCTCGCACTTACACTCACCAGCTACGCCCGTTACAAGAACAGACTTATCTAAAATCACACACGCCACTTGTTATGTTGGCCTATTTCATAAATAATTTAATTAATGACTACTGTCCTTAACCTTTTAATCACAAAACTAAATATATGCACGTGTATCATGGTGGTTTATTAGAGGTGCCATATTTACGCACTTGGCGACTGTGAACAAGGAAATAATTGAAAAATAATAATTTTCCCCTTCTGGACTTTCGCTGCTTTTTATTTTTGCAGAGACAGAGAGCGCACTGCTGTTAAAGGGAATGAGAGGAGCTGATTTGATTGGTCATAATTGAAGACAGCCCCCACCACTCCTACTGATATTGTATTCACTTTAATCCAACCCTTTTACAACTGCGCCGCAGTTACGCCCACTTACGCCGTCCCGAAATAAGCAAAAAAGTATTGGCCACACCTTAGATCAACTTGCTGCATGGAATTACGCCGTGTGCCTCCACTTGCGCCTTGACCGGGAAACTAGGACCCTAGCCTAAAGGTTTTTAAAACAACAAACTGCTGTCTGTCAGGAAAAACAGGAAACATCTTCAATATCATGAGGATTTAATGAATACAAGAAAAACAAGTCCCTGTACAACTTGTACTACAAACTGTATGGTAACATGGACAGTCATTACATTAAAATGGTAATCTTTACATAATATCTGAGCTGAATTAGTCTTTCGCCTGCAATTGCCATTAAATCCCTACTTTAAGAGCAACTAGTTTAGCAAAACGAGGTGCAGGGACCAGTGGTAATTCGGCTCTGACCCATCAGGGCAATAAACACACACTACCCCTTGATGACTGTGCTCTGTTCTACTGGCTCTCCTGAGTTAATTAGCCTAGTGCTGACAGGGGAGAAAAGTCTTTCCAAAGGAGAGGCACACTGAGAAGGAAACACTATGAGACCTCTATCACATCGCACACAACACTGCCTTCTGCTTGGTAAACAACTATCCAACCGGCTCAGACTCAGGAATGGCATGGTCCATTGATGGAAAAACTGTTTCATTCTGTTTTGTACTGAAAGGCACAAAAAAATACTCAATATAAAAAAAGAAATACACACCTATAAAATGATGTGTAGTGTGTACAGTATAAACAATCATTGAGCAGGTGGAAGGACAGCAGGTGTTTCAAGTTCTGCGATGACAAAACAGCCAACACTGGTTTCTAAATAGTAAACCACTGTTGGTCAGAACAGTAAACGCCTGCCAGTCAAAATTGATACATCAAGTATAGGAATACAGAATTTATAACAGTTTATATGCAACTATCGTCAAAAAATGGAACAACGTCACAGATGGAACGGTTCTTTCTGCTGAGTAATGCGCTGCATAAGTACTACCGAAAACTGCTGAGGGGCCAGATGTTATCCAAAATACCCCCAGAGCCTTTCCCCTATGTTTGCCTCCAAACTACCCGCCCCCACCTTGTTATTATGTAATTTGCCAGTTATCAACAATATTAGCAATTTCTCTTTAACCAGCCCCAACACTGACACAATCTAACAAACACAGGCCATATGTTGTTTATGTGGTCTGATGGCTCTACTGTACAATGCTAGTTATCAGAGTAGACCGTAATACGCTCTGTAACGTGTGCGTCAATGCATGTGTGTGTGTGTGTGTCTACAGTACTCACTCCCTCCTAAGGACTTGAGCAAAGATTTAAGGCTGATGTCAAAGAAGCCCGAATCCTGCTGGCTGGTCGCCATGGCTGCGGAGGCTGTGTCGCCACGGTGACCGACAGTGGAGTGAGGACAGGACAGCGGGATGAAGCGGTGTAGCAGGAGGGAGAGAGAGAAGGAGAGCCACAGAGAGAGGAGAGAAGAGAGAGAGAGACTGCGGCTGTCCTCTCTCTCCTACCGCTGCTGATGGGATGCGTTTGTGTGTGTGTGAGAGCGAGACGTGCATGCTCTGTGATGCTATCCTGCCCCCCCACCCCCCTTCCCATCCCTCTGCTTTCACAGGACAGTGATACACAGATGTAATACTGCAACCAGCCAATCCTCTTAGAGGAGAGAGAGCGAGGGATGGAGGGTGGGGAGAGAGACGTGCAAGAGGAGAGAGGAGAGCGGGGGGGGGGGGTAAACAGAAGAGCGGAGAATGAATTGTGTGAAGGGCGAACGAGACAGCGAGGAAACGGAGAATACAGGCAGCTGAAGCAGGTGGAGGGATGCGGGCGGGAGGCAGGCATACGGGGGGCAATCAGCGCCTGTGACAGTGCTAAGACGCCAGCGGCCCACTTCCGCCCGGCGATAATTGGCCCCGCGAGCAGGCCCTGAGGCTGGGCAGCTTTGTAGCAGGGGTGTAGGAGGTAGGAGTGGTTTTGAACCTGGGGGGGGACACTGAAATGCTAGGGGGGTTTGGTGGCATGCTTCCCCGATTTTTTTATAAATCAAGCCTGATTTTTGGTGACTTTTCAGAATATAATGTAGACCTACTAATTGGTTTGATTGTAAGTATGACCTGCTGGTCATCCTCTCTTCTTCCTCAACAGAGGATGCTCATCTCTGCGTGAACATTTTGACTAATGTGACCGTACCATTAAATCGTTTATGGATAGCAATGACCCATATTTGACAGTTTCATAGACTTAATGATTATTTCTACGACAAAATTGTCGATTAATCAAGTTGTGAATCCGTTGTGAGTCGGAAAGTTGATCCGTCCTAGATGGATCAATCACCTTAGGACAGAGACGAGTCACATCTCCAAATGAATCCATTCTGCTTTTATTGTGGGAGAGTAGTCACCTCTCTGAAAATCCATACCAGGTTTTGCTCGGTACCTTGCAGTGACAGAAACTTGGCTCCCTCAAGGCGCAACAGACAAACAGTTGAGCGAGACGACTACGCCGAATTAGGCTACTGCCGAATTCTGAAATCGGCGGAGACAGGTAGGCAATGCCTAATATAATTTGACATTAGAAAAAGTGAAGGGGACAAAACCTAGATGTTGAAATGTGGGGAGGGGGCATGTCTCCTACGCCCAATGCTCATGTTCTAGCTTCACTTGTCACAAATAACACGCCACATTCTGATAGGCAGTTATGTTGTGTCTGTTCCACATGTGGGTACGGGGGTCACTTGTAAATTGGACCAATCGTCAGCCACAAACATGAATATAAAGTGATGGACAGAAAATTTGACAAATTATAAAACAATGTGATTTTAAAAAATAGATATATTGGTTCGTGATAGGCCCGTCTTCGTAGGCCCGGGGCTGAAGCCCCTGTAAACCTGAGCATTGAAGCGGCCGTGCACCAGAGTGCTGAAAACGAGGCTCGGCCAATGGCTGCAGAGCGAGGTGGTGAGCCAGTGTCAGGCTGAGCCATCAAACAGCCGGGGAGAAAACATTGACCGTTACCATGCTCACATCTGCCCTGGACTCCCTCCCCACGGCCCACTCTCCCTGCTGGTGGAAGGAGGCCACTGCAACAACATACAGAAACTGTCCTCAGTCCTCAGTGTGGAAATCAATCAACTTCCAATAATATTAATACTTAGTGTTTCTTCTTTTTTATACATACCACCAACACATATTTCCATTTTTATAATTTCTGGGATTGCTTATCATTTTGGTAACACAGGGGTTTATTTAAAACAGGCCAATTATATTTCATTTTTGTTCATTTTTGTTTAGCTCAAAGATATCTATGAAAGGAAACTAGGCCTAAATCAACAACAAAGCAAAAAAGAAATAATCTTAAAACATAGTATTGAGTAGTACTGAATCCTATCCAACTAAATCTAATGGTAACAGTATTCCACCATACTGTGGGAACCAGAACCAACCATAAAGGAGGTATCTGCTGCACCCTAACAGGTATAACAAGACTAAAGTCAACCAGGGAGATGTCAATCAAGCCACAGTCTAGGGAATAGGTCTTAATGAGCTAAAACAACTAAAAGAAACACCTGCCTATCCATATTCAGGCCCTTTAAAAGTTTTTAAAACTTTGAGCCATATATTTATTTATTTATTTCAAGTTTACATCCGTGCTGCCCTCTCTGCTCCTACGCCGGTCTGCTCGACTCCCGGTCGAAATGAACAACATCCAGTTCTGTTGTGCCCTGGTGCCACTTCTAATGAGGACGTGCCATTAAAGAACCACAACAACCACACCTGACAACATCCGCCTGTCTCTCTCTCTATCTCTCTCTCTCCTCGTCTGTTGTCTATCTCTGTCTCTTTCTCACCAGACCCTCCGCTAACGAGAGGGAGAGAGGAAAGACTACGGTTGCCACGACAACGCGATGCTCACAGCAAGGTAGGAGGAAGGAAGGACAGAGGAGGAGAGGAAGTACTGTAGCGTAGTTGGGGAGGTTATCACAGCCATTATGCGAAGGAGGGAGGGAGAGAGAGGTAGCGAGAGAGGGAGTCAAGCTGTGTGTGTGTGTGTGTGTGTGGGGGGGGGGGGCACAGACCTTAAAAGACAAGCGCACACACAGTGGCCTGGTTCACATTAACAAGACAATTAGCTGTAATCTCAGAGGAGAAGGAGGGACACGACAGGGCTATTCCTGTCCCCAGTCACATCCACACTGCCTCCCAGGCCCAGCTTGCCCATGCTGTTATCAGATAGTCTGTGTTTAGCTTGCTTGACCTGAGTAGAGCACCAGACGGTGGCCTTTTCACTGTGGGAAAACACAGGTTCCAGGTTACAATTACAATTAGCAGACGCTTTTATCCAAAGCGACTTACAATTACATGCTGCTATTACATGGAGCAGGTTAGGCATCTTGCTCAAGGATGCTTACAGGTAGGGGCTCAAACTGGGGCTCAAACACATGACCTTCTTTTAGAAGGGTACGTGACTGAATTTGACGCTGACTTTAAAAGGACTTACGAGGCACTAGTGTCCCAAGCTCGTGCGATGTGACCTTTGTGACAGCAAAGCAGTGTGGGAGATCCTAGCGACATGTTCATACCGGGCGTGCGCTCATGGAACTCATGACAGTTGAGCTATAACATCAAACTATCAAACTAGGTATTGCAGATCAAATATAAACTCAGCTTTCACATCTGAATGACCTTTTTCTCACCTCATGTTTAGTTGCAGCTTCGTAGCCGTAATTCTACAGTAGCTGCCTTCGGTTTCACTCGGAAATACATTAGTACTGTATATGTAAATAGCCTGCCTGGAAAGGAAGGTTATGTACTGTATACCAGGCATAATGTACTGTATATCAGCTGTATTAAATGTTACACTCTCTTCTTGCCCAGACAACATTTGAAGTCCTGTAGTAAAAGGCAAGAGTAATAAATAGAAGTTAGCATGTTAAAAGGCTGGCTCGACTACAGCCGTTGAGAGTCAGGCATAACCACCAGAGCTATGCTTGATCTGAAAGCAATGAATAGTGCATCCAAGCCTAGACATCGCTGAGGTTCAAAATGGCTGGTGCCCACATTCGGCGATTCCCCCTCATTTACCTAGTTTATTGAAATACATTTGATATTGGTTGGCCTATCAACACATGGAATTGAAAAACACACAACATATATATAATATATAATTGTCTTTAAGGCCTACAAAAGCTCTACACTTTACACTATAGAGTGTAGAAAATAGTTTACACACCCTAAGCATTAAAGCACTATCACTAGTGATAGTGATGAGAATAGAGCCTCTATGAAGACAGAATAGGCCCACAGAGAAGGTTCAAGCCTGGTGTTGCTCCCGTCCAGGGAATTGCACTTTATTCAAATGAATGAATGTTTTCATATGTAAATACTTAAACCACAGAAAACTGCCTGCACACACATGCACTCACATACACACACTGTCACTGCTCCCAGGTTGGCCTACATGAAGCTCAAAAGCCATAATGTCTACACTCTAAACACAGGGGACAAAAATACATTACATCCTCTGTGAGCTTAGCTAGCTAGCTAGTTGGCTAGTGCATACGTATACACACACACACAGTGCTGTAAAGGCTCTCACACTTCCATGAGAGCTGTGCATGGCAGGATTCCTCACATTCTCAGAAGGGGCCTGGGCATGCCAGCTGTTGGAATGTGACTCCTCAGCTCACACACACACACACACACACACACATGTATACTGTACATTCACTAAAACACAAACGCACAGGCAGCAGGGAACTGCCTGTGCTTAGGTCTTAGGTCCACCTCGCTCTATAAATAGCGGTGAGACCTTATGATCTGCTCCCATTTTTCTTCAGCTGCGCTGATATACAAAGCACTGCATTAAAAATGTCTTCAGGTCAATCCTGTATTCGCGTATGCCCGTCGTGCCAGACGCGATACATCATGGGCACTGACAACCACGCACTCTTGAGTCTCACTCCGAGTCTTGCTTCGGTTCGGAGCATGCCAAACTAGCACTCACTTCACGTGCGTCATGCCCATTCTGCGCTCGCCTTTCTCTGGCTTAGCGACAGCGAAGAGCAGATGCCTTCGCCGTCCTAGGATGTGTGGCAAACGCAGGAGTTCCCCCTGGATGAGGCGCTGAATATCCTCGACCCGATAGAAGGGCAGGAGTCGGATGACTCTTCCCCCTCCATTCATGGCTCTCCATGCGTCTCCTCGATCTCCCCACTCCCCTTGGTAGAGGAGCCGGAAGAGGAAGGGGGCTCCTTTCAGGCCCGACCAAGGGATCTTGGAGTGCCTGCCTCTTCCACCGCTGCCCTGCCTTCAATAGGAGGCCTTCTGAGGGAACTGCCGGGCATCATTCAGAGGGCAGCTGCCCGCCGAGGCCTCTCCGTCCCTCCAGCCCAAGAGGCAGCTCCACCTGATGAGATGGCGGGTGACATCATGCCGGTCCAGCCGGCCAAGAAAGACCCGGTTGAGAGCTGTGCGTGTTGTGCCTACTCTGTTCTCCGCGGGATTGTTACTGTGTGTAACTGCCATCTCTGCTCTTCACAGATGTAGGTTTAAATGTTCTCGACCCTTGGGGGATACATCATTTGCATTGCGCATTGCCGAGGGCTGATGATTTTGTTCTTTAAAGTAGGGTGTGTTTGTGCTTGTGGTACCGGACAGGCCCAGTGAGCCGCTGACAACCTCCTGCTTCGCCTCTAACCCACTAGCGACAACCTTAGAGGGCGAAGTCCATACGAAATAGAATGTATGTTACTCTGTAACTACAGATTCTATGAGTATAGCAGCAGTTTTGGGCCTCACTTGCCCTGTTAATAGATGAAGAGCCGATCATAAGGTCTCACCACTATTTATAGAGCGAGGTGGACCTAAGTGGGGCCCACACTCATAGGTGGGCGGGAAAGAAAGTCTTTCAGTGCTGGGCATGCGCGCGAGGGATAAACCCACTAGCGATAGCCTTAAAGGGCTGAGCCTATACTCAAAGAATCTGTAGAGTAACATACTTTACCGTGAACAGACACACAGAGCAGTGACGGACATGCAACTGGTCATAATATACTATCAATACTTTCTGGGTTCATGTGTCAGAACGTATAGTGTCGATGACAATCATGACGAGACTAGAGATTTTCTGACAGTGTCTGCAAGGCTGTAACCCCCCACAGCGAGTCCAAATGGAGACAACAAACCAGACGAGACCATAAACAACTGACAATAAAATGGTACTGACTTTAAACGTTTTTTAATAAATTTTTATTCATTATTTAGTTACAGTAGCTAGTGAAATTAATTGGCACTGTATAACAAGCCCACTAAAAAATGTGTAATGATTACAGAAGGGATGCATCGAATGTTCGGCAACCGAATAAGTGAAAAGGCAGAATAAATTTGACCAAACAATGAATATACAATAAAGAAGAACCTGCCAGTTTTCCTAAATAAGTAGACATAAGTCTAGGACAATTATTAATTTGTTGTGGGTCCATCCACTTTTTTGCAGTTATATTGTGCCTTGTTGGTAGCCTCTGCCTGCTGGAATGTAAAATGTTCAGTGCTAAATAAATATTTTGAAATTGTAGTTTTTGTAATATTTTTTTTTTCTTTGAAAAGCAAGACAAAATAGTAAAATGCACATTTTGACTATTTAATTTATGCAATGGTGAAAAGAATGGCAAAATAAATGGAAAAAACTGTAAGTTTTCCATCATATTCGGTTTCGGCTTCGGCCAAGTATTTTCATTTCGGTACATCCCTAGATTACAGTTTTACAAAATTAAGAAATTACATTTAAATGGGCAATGTTTTTTCCCCCTGGCACCTAATACATACTGAACACAACCCGAAACCAATACCCTACTGTGACACGACCCGAGCCATGATGTTTGTGAACCGTGACAACCCTTCTAAACAACAATTTAAAAACACAAAAACACATACAACACATATCTCTCTCTCCCTACAGCACACTCTAAAACACATCAAATACTCGCACACATAACAGCTCAAAGGCACACAAAGTGTGTTGGTTCACACTGTGGTGTCTCCATTGCACAGCTGGACAGTGGTGAGAAATGTGTGTGAGATTGCGCTCATGCCAAACATACCACACATCAAGTCACATTCAAGTGTCACAGTTGACTTTTAATCAGTCACGTTCCGAATGAACACACACACACACACACACACACACACACACACACACACACACACACACACACACACACACACACACACA
>JAOEHI010046854.1:0-20721 GCA_025447815.1 Percopsis transmontana | reverse complement strand
TTATCCGAGTGCAAGAGTGTGCGTGTGCGTGTGCACACGCACACTCTTGCACTCGGATAAACCATAACATCTGAGTGAAATTAATGCTCGCCAAGGAAAACTTGCCTGCTGTGTTCGTGTCCTTCTGAGAAGCAGATGCAATCAGACACACTGTAAAAAAAAAAAAGAAAGAAAGAAAAGTGACATTTCATTTAAGCTCACCGCCAGCGAGAAGGATAACGGACGCACATCAGATGCCACCGGTCAGGGCACTCAGGAGAAAGGCAATACCGCACATTCCTCTCTGCTCTGATAAATGAGTTAGTTCAGATTAGGTGCCGTGAGCTTCGACCAGGGCCTTTTTACCGAGGGGTTTACCGAGCTCACAGATGGTCTCAGTTGGCTGGAGCTTGTGTGTTGGGGGGGAAATAAAACTATTGTGGGCTCGATGAGCATATGGTCAAGGTGTTGTGGTTAAGTGTATGCGTTAGTATGTGTGCACACATTGCTCTAGAAATGAGTCTAATGGTCTCCAACTGGTTGCTTTTAATTAAATGTCATCTGCCCAATAGCATAAAATTTGCACACGTTATACGTAGAGTTTGGTGATTGAGGTCTCATGTCTGCAGGTGACATAGAACAATAGTTATTATCTGGGGTCTGCAAATGCAAATGGACACGTTATCTTCTTCCAGTTGTCTCAGTTTAATAATGACACTAATTACGCATTCAGGTCAGGTACGTGACTGAGCTGCTGTTATCTCCATTGAGTAAACAAGGTTTCTTTCTACTCACCTCGCAGGCTTCATTAGCAAGCATAATGCATAGCCGCATCCTGCCCTCCACAAAGACATGAATCTACAGCTTAGAGACTACAACATGCACAGATAGTCTACGCACACACACACACACACACGCACACACACGCACACACACGCACACACTGGAGCACACGCACACACAGTGCTTGTTTGAACTGGTGTTTGTCCTGGAACAATGACGAGTTTTTCACTTTTTACCCAACTGAATGTTCGATGCTGATTGTACTGAACATTCAAATCTTGAAGATGTTTTTAGCCATAAAATATGTTGATAGAAAATGACGTTGGGGTTTGTTGTCCAAAAGACGAAGATAAGTTGCACAAGATAAGAGAGACACATTTGGTGGTATTTGTTTGATGATCACGCCTCCCGTGCAGAGCACAGATTGCATTAGGGTTGTGAGGGAAAATCAAAAACAGATCAAACAAACTCAGTGTTCGATACAACGTCGGCATGTAATTTAAATGAAATTTTGAGGATTCTCCTCTGTACTCTCTCACCTCCCTATTGTGCCTTCCTGAACCAATCAGGGAGAACGTGAAAGAAAGAAGTGAAAATCTAATCTAACCTTTACCTCAAAATCAAAATTCATGTTTGCACGCCTAATGAAAAGCCAGAATGATGTCATCGGTGATGATGCATAAGATCAGCCAATGGGGCGTCGACGTACAGTATGTTGCTAGTTTTTAGCAGTCAGCCATCCCAAAAACTATCCCATCACCCTCTATCTACAGTAAATGCATCCAACTGACCGTTTGCTCCCCACAGATAGGCTGGCAGTAGCTCCACTCAGCTTCAGCTACTCTTGACCTTGGTAACCTAGACGGAAGCTAGTGAAAGAGAAAAGCAAAACAATTCTATGGGGCACTGTCGACAAAAAAAAAAATCCCCTTTCACCTCTACATTATACAATTATTCTGCCCCAACCCCCTCTCTCTCTCTCTGTCTGTAAACTGGAAATGGTTTTCACGCTTCATTAAGGTCAGCACAGTGGGTTGCCATTTAAATCCATTACTTTGTAAAGCTCAGTGATACACAGCGGCGATGATGTTCATATAACCCCATTTAAGATTTCATTGCCACTAAAATGGGCTCTCGTCTAAATCATAAGTAATAATGACATTTGGCGCGTTGTGAAAGACTTGTGCACGTCACAGCCCTTCCTATAATCGGTATGCTTAACGGAAATGACTCCGAAAACAGGACACTTCGCCCTCGCCTATGACGGAATGCCACAGGAACCAATGGTTTCCTACGGGGGCTTTGGGGGTGTCTTGATAGGGCCTACACATTTTTATTAGCACGGATAAACCTCTTTACCTGTATTTTTCCCTCCCCCTGCCTCATCTAAATTCCATTTGGCCACAATCGCCCACAGTGATTTCTCTCTCTCTCTCTCTCTCTCTCTCTCTCTGTCTCATTCTCTCCCTCTCAAGGCTAAATTACTCCTCATATATCATCATTTCCTTGAGCCTAAGCAGATGCTCCAAATAGAATGAGGTTGGGAAGGGTGTATCGAATTAATCTCAATGATGGGCCCCGGCTTGTTTGAGTGCTCCACCGGACTGATCCCGGGTGGATCAAGTAGTGACCCACCCCTCAGACGAGGTTGGCCCCCCTGCGCCCTGCCACATGTACAGACCGTGTTCCGCTGTTAGCCGCTCTCACCAACTGTCTCCCATTGATCAGTGGCGAGCCCTGCCTCTGAGCTACAGGGACAAAGACAGTGACAGCACACCGCTAACCCTAACGCTAAAAATGGCAGGGAAAAAAAAGAAGAAGACCAACTCATGTCTATACAAGACATTGTTTATCTAGATAGATAAACACACTCATCTGTCTGTCTATCACATAATGTAAACATGACATACAGTAGATCTGATTCCCATCTGTCTGTCTCATATCATGTCATTGTTTTGGAGACAAACAACTGTGCAGGCAGCGGACCGTAACCTTTGAGATGTTCCCCATGGCACGCCTTCATTTTGGGCTGCAGCCATCCAAAGCCAGGTCTGATCCCTGTGTTAACACGTGGCTTCTGTTCTGTGTAGCCGACAACAAACCCGCCGCTGCTGGCACTTTCATTACTGCAAATTGGCATCGCTGGCCAAAGCCTCTTGACACACGCCAGAAATGTCACCGTAGGAAGCAGCCACAGTGCCACAGCTGCTAGAACGCGGAGACGCGGCGACAAGATGGGTCACATGCTGCATTTCTATAAAAGGAACAACCGTGGCTGAATCTATATCAGAGCCCCGGTCATTAACTCCTGTCCTCCGTGCTGATTGGCTGAAATGCTAAATCCGTACATCGACACGGCGTCCCGGTTCGGCGTAAACTATATCTTTGTGCGGTGCGTGCTGTACATTACAATGACTCAAACACATGACCTTTGACCCCCTCGGGCCAGCGTCCAGGCTGTTCGGCGCGTGACCCCCCCCTCCAGGGGGGCGCGAGGACTGCAGGTTCAAGTGGCACAGCGAGGCATGGGGAGCGGTCGAGGAGCAGGACCACGCAGGCTGCGTTGTAACTATGATAGACATGGAAAGGCAGACGTGCAGAGAGAGGGGGGGGGATTTGGAGCAGAGTCCCACAGGAGCGAATCCGCACGGAGCCGGGAGGAAGTACGGAGATTGTAAACGACTTCCTTTTTGAGAGTGCTCTCAAACTCCCCGAACATTCACTGTCACCGGCGCTAACCAGCCTGACATTTATGAATTAATAAGGCAGCGGAATGTCAGCTTATGTGTTTGTAAGGTTTGCCAGGAGAGCCAACACACACGCTTACATCCACTTGTACCCTGTACACCCCTCACCCCGGGCCCGTGTCCCCCATTTGTGTCCTTTTCCCTCTCTATCTCCTTAATGTCATGTTTTATAGGATACGCACGCACACACACACACACACACACACATACTAAGCACCACTGCATAACGGAGGCGTTACAGCATCTGACGGACACTTTGTGTGGCAGTGGACGGCCCAATCGGAGCCCGGGTAGCCCGGGACACTGGGACAGGATGGCTAAACGTGGCGCGGTCTGCCCTCTGAGCAGGGGGGCTGCAAGGTGGGTCGAGGTGGGCCGTGATTCGTTGAGACAGCCGCGCCACACCGATGCAATGCAGAGTGCGGGTTAGCTTGTTTGTGTGTTCTTTTATTTTGTCTTTATTTCGCCGGTTAGGTTTTGAACACCACTCTGCGTACTGGCTGTTTGAAGGAGGGTAGAGAACAGTGTCAGTCTAGGAGAGCTGTAGTGGGAGTAGAGAGGAGTGGCCCTTTAATTCCCCTACAGATAAATTCTGTTTTCCCCTGCAGCTACTAATAATAATAATACAGTTTATTTGTAATGTGCATTTCTTACACCCAGTGCGCTACAAACCACATCAGTAGCAAAAATAGAACACACAGTTCAATACCTGTATATTCAAAGACATCAGAAACGGCAGCAGACCCTAAAAGCGCTGCGATAATACAATAAAATAAACAAATAAGTCAAATGAAGAAGAGATCAAACACGCACTTCACACATTCTATGCCTTTTCTAAAAAGATGTGTGTTTCTTAAATGTGTCAAGACTGGGTGTATTTCTGATGCTCAAAGGTAAGGCATTCCATGGCGCCCGGCAGCAGCAGGCTCCGTCACCCATGGGCTTCAGTCTACTGCAGGGCTGCTGGAGGGATGTGGAGTCTGGAGAGAGAGCGGTATGCAGCGCGGGGTTGTACGGGCTCACACAGATAGTCAGGAGCCGTACCGTCAACCGCTTTGTATGGAAGTGTGCGTATAGTCAATCCGGGAACAGACAGTGGAATTCACAAAGAACACCCCCACCCCCCATGACATTTACACCTGCAGCGTTTTAACAGTCGCTTTCCAAATCTCTCCCTCTCGCTCCTTCTCTCTCGTGTGTCACATACACAGGTACTCCCATTGAGAGCGTGCACACGTATCTTGTACTCACCTCCAAAACACAGGAGTACGTCCACAATGTATGTATGTATAGTATAACTAGATCCAGGTTAAAGGTGAAGGTAAAGCGGTCGTATCAGGGGCGGAGTATTGCCGTGTCAGTATAGGGGTGCTAAACGTGCAAAGGACAATACAGGAACAGACTGGAAGCCAGTGTAATTCACAAAGAACCGAAGTGATATGGGAGTTACTGTTTTATTCCAGCAATGTTCTGGAAGGAAATGAATAAACAGGAATAATTAAATACATGAATTGCATTTAAATAAGATGTTTTCTGATCATTGGGAACATTCAGATCTTAGGATTTAATTCTTTATCAAATGAATTGTTTCGTTTCTTTGCAGCCCTGAAAGCTCGCATTACGGAAGATGCATCATGTTGTGGCAGAAGTGTTAGGACATTTTAATTGGCTGAACAAACCTGAGCCAAGACTAACAAGAGGCCCCTCATGTCTACCGGCTAGGTGAATGGTATTTATGGTGAAATTAGCTGACAGCTCAGACTCACCTTGGCTGCTGGAACATTGTTAGCTGCGAGACAGTGGCTCTGAGCCATTTGCTTTCAATTTGTTTAGCGAGGGGTGTGTCGAACTCAAGTAGCGCTGCCTGACTCTAGCCTTAGCTTAGTCCCATGTAAAGCGACCACAAAGGGACCTGCATTAACACCAAATGTTCCCTGCAGACAAATCATTTCCCTTCTGAAAAACAATCACAGTTTAGCGTGCGACATCCATCTGCTCTACTATTGCAGAATCCCGGAGCGATTTCATGATTTCCGCAAGGTGAGGTGTTTCGTGTTCAATATTCTTCCGTGAGCCGCGTTGATTCCTCCCCCTCTCCCGCTGTCACATGGCATATATCTCACGCCTGCCTCCGTGCCGGGCGCCGTTTGTTATGCAGGTTCAGGAGATCAAGTGGCTGTTTGAGATTCCTCGACACTGTGCTCGGCTGTCACAGTGTCTGTCTGCTGAGAGGGAGAGAACAGCGCAACAGGGGAGGGTGGAGGGTGGCGCGTCTAATATCAGTCTGTGATTTACTCCAGTGTAACATTGATTTGCTGGTGCGATGGTGGGACGGATGGGTTCCACTACTGCGGTTTTGGTTCCGCTGTCAATCAAAGGCTGCCAGCTCGCACGCGCCGTCGGGGACAAGGGGCGCACGAGGGGGGGGACGCGTGAGCGCGGTGGTTCTGGAGCGATCGGAACCGTGAGCCCCAAGACTGCTTGCTTCTTTTAAAGGGAGACCCGTGTGTGTGTCCCTCCAAGGCCCCTCTCGCCCCCCTCCTCACACCGTTCTCTACCCCTCCCCATACTTTAGTATGTGGGGGGCGGCGCTATAACGCAATCGAGGATTGTACCTTTAGTAGCGTAACATACCAGAATAATAATCATAAACAATAATAAAGACAACAGGTAAAGAGCACTGAAAAATGTATGCATATTTTATGAAATATAATCAAAAAAGACTTAAATAATAAAATAATTATTTTTTTCTCTTGTGACCCCCCCCCCAAAAGCATCTGGCGGCCCGTCGAGGGGGTTCAGTTTAGGGACCCTCCAAAGGGCGACAAGGTCATTAAGGTCGGCCCGAGGAACGATGTGTTCCTGCGATGTGTCCCTCCCTCGTTCAAAGGTCAGAGGGCTGGTGACATCACATGGGACCGCTAGGAGCGACTCACAGACACTAATTATGGCTTCAACCTTCTGCTCCCGCTCCGTTTGACTCCTCTCCACCTCCCTCCTGACATTTACACCTGCGACATTTTAACAATCTCTTTCCAAATCTCTCCCTCTGTCTCGCTCTTTTTCTCTCTCCCTCTCGCTCTCCCTCTCTTTCTCTCCCTCTCGCTCTTTCTCTCTCCCTGTCTCTCCCTCTCGCTCTTTCTCTCCCTCTCTCTCTCTCCCTCTCGCTTTCCCTCTCGCTCTCCCTCTCTTTCTCTCCCTCTCGCTCTCCCTCTCTCCCTCTCACTCTCTCCCGTGTGTCACATACACAGGTACTCCCATTGAGAGCGTGCACACGTATCTTGTACTCACCTCTAAAACATCCACAATGTATGTATGTATAGTATAACTAGATCCAGGTTAAAGGTGAAGGTAAAGCGGTCGCAGCGGGGGCGGAGCTTGCCGTGTCAGTATAGGGGTGCTAAACGTGCAAACTAAGGAAATTAATGTAGCGGTAGGCTAGTAGTTCAGACTGGTATTTTAAGTCTTCGTTTTCAAAAGAGAGCGTTCCTAAGTGGGCACTGCCGCTATTCTAAAGGCTGAAAACACCCCAAGAAGGGAGACGACATTCGTAGGCCAAAGTATTTTTTGACAATAATATGCATGGTGCACAACACAGATGAGGACATACAGTAGATTATCATATAATGGTTGGAAACTAAACATTAATGGAAAACCGCATCCACACACGGGCGTGTATGGCATTTACCATATCATTTACCATATCTTCCCAGATTATCATGTCCAACAGAATACCCTATGCCTAACATTAATCGTAACCTTGGCTTTTTTTCTACCAGGATGCCATATTCCTATGTTATTAAAAATGCCTGGCGTGAATCCATGGAAACGGACCACACACGGGCAGTTGGGCGCTCGGCGAGGAGCGCATGGCGCTGGCAGCCGTGCTCTGTGTCTCCACGTGTATCTATACATATACTGTATAGTGCCCGAACAGGACCAGTGTCTTGCCTCCAATCACCATGAAGCAAACCACCATTCTGTTTTCGTGTGAATCCGGGGCATATAATTGGACAAAACACGCGCACACGAAGCCACTATCACACACAATTATACACTACCATGTTAGAGTTAAGGTGATACTGAGCTTTTGTTAAACCCTTCACCATATAGATTCCTGGCCTCTGTGTCGACACACAGGGCTGCTCCCTTTTTGCGGTACTCAATCAACCCAAAAAACTGTTTTTTCAACCTCCACTGACCTTCAACTGCGTCTCAAAATACAGATGCCCCTACCTTGGAAGGGGGGGGGGGAAAAACAGTTTTGTAAGTTAAGTTACATATTATGATAATATAATTCATCCTCTGCATTGTTCTCATCCCGACAGTGCCAGTGCCTTGATCAAGGGCTACAGCAGCTAACTAAGCTAAATGTTGTGTGTAAACGAACATTCTCAACTACAAACATAACCATACTGCCGGCAGAGGCGCCGCTCAGCTTTCCGGACACAATAGAGGCTTAAAAAAAAAACGTGCGTGGACGCGAAGGCGATTTACATGGCGGCAGTTTAACCCCGTGTGACACACAGCATACTGTATTATCTCTATCTCTCTCTGAGCAGTGAGCGGTGAGCCGCTGTACCCAGAGGAAATGGACTGCATCTCCACAGCGCCTCGCCTCTCCAGCCGAACAAGCTGCAGCTCCCTGATCCAGCGGGCTGACCCCACGGCTTTTTCAATTGGCTCTGTTGATGTACTGTTAAGGTACGAGGCGCCCCGTATCCACGGCAAGTCAGCCGGGGAGAAGGCAGTCGGAGGGAATGTGGCGTGTAAAGTGAGATGGCGAAGAATGGGACGGCTACAAGTGAGTGCCTGCGTGTGTGCACGAATGCGTGCGGGCGTGCGTGCCTGCGTGCGTGTGCGCACCTGAGGACACAGACAGACCCCTCAGACAGATAAGCCCACCCTCACCCCCCCCTGGCGCCTTTTCACACGCCCGAACACACACACACACACACACACACACACACACACACACAGGTGCACTCCTCGGTTATGTTACAGTGTCCTGCCGGGACACAGAATTTTTGATCCAGCTCACCGTTTATGTCTTGAAACGCAGCTGCTGTTAACGACAGCAGTGGGCTGCTGTGTGTGTGTGTGTGTGTGTGTGTGGGTGTGGGTGTGGGGGGGGGGGTAGGGTACTGCAGCTCTGGGTAAGGCAGCTCTGGTTCTTCTAATTATACATCTGGTCATAGCCATTGCCGTTTTGTTTTGTTTTCTTTCTTTTTTTTTTACATCCTCAGCTTGATTGAGTACCGCTCCAAATCTATGTTTAACGATCTAGAGAAGTCTGTCCTGGAGCGGGAGAATGAAAGATGAGGTGTCAACATAACACTCAAAACACTATTAACCATAAATGGTAAATGCCTCGTTCTGGTTGTATGTAAATTGGCCGATAAAGCAATCTGTCCATCTATAATTTGACGAGTGAGTTGGCTGAGAAAGAATTAGAACTTTATTCATCCGATTAAATGTTACTTAGGACAGTGAAATCCCGGATTATTGCTTGCCATCCATCTGAGTGCTTGACAGTCGGTGTGACAGAATCAGAATCAACCTCAGAAACCCGGCGTGCTTCACCACTGTTGGGTATTCTTCTGGAAGAAGGAGTAGTACAGCAATAGTTGTAAAGCAGAAACTGTGGTAGCCCGTATTCTGCTACTCGCCTTTTGGGTCATAAATTATGTACAGTAGATTTCACTAGGCTTCACTGCTATGCCTTGGACTGGATCCATCAGTAAACCCAAGACACTTAGCAGTTGAGGCTCTTATGTTCTCATATTTTACTGCCTCCATGTTCCAGAAGGATCTTTCTCTTAAAGGTGCAGTCCTTGACTGCATGATTGCGCCCGCAAGCTTACTATTCACAGAGCCTGGGAAGTAGGAGTGTTGTGGGTGCCACAGCCCCCCCTGTTGGAAAAGGCAGACATTACAGCACTCTTTCCAAATGCTAAAAAATAAACGTAATAAAACATTTTAAACAATTATCCTGCTGTTATTTACCTAAGAATTGAATGCCTAATGTGCTGTGCAAATTGGGATTTCTGACCGGTTAAAATATTGTGTGTATTTTATTGTTCTCGTCCGCTGTGCGCAATGGGTCTATTGACCTATTTAACTCCAAGTAGCCTATTAATCGCGAATGGACGCACAAAAAAATGCACCTCCCACTACAGCACCCCCAACTTGCCTCTCCCCCCGGCCCTGACACAAGGAATGGGTGCGAAGGAGCTTCTGACAACAGGGGGATGGGTGGAGAACCGGAGTGTGTGCCCTCGGAGTTTCAAAACAAAACGATGTTTTCGTGATGCTGGTTTAAGCTACAAGGGGAGTTCCAGACACAGGTCGCGGAAGGCATCTGACATTTCTGAATAACTGACGTTTTTTTACCAATATAATATTGAATAAGCATTTTTGTGCTGTGCCGTTCCTCAATATTGATTAACTGAAGCCAATATAAGCCCCTGCTTTGAATCTATCGCCCCGCTTAGCTGACGGTATCGTTCATCTGTGCTAGTCAAAACGCTTTTAATACCCATTGACCTTTCTCCATTGATCTCCGCATCTGTTTATACACACAGACCCATAATCAATGAACCTGGCCTCAACTGATCACTATCGCTCTCAATTACGCCCCTGGCAGTGTGATCTGGTGATACGCTGTGGTTTCTAAACCGCGAGGACTCACGCAAACTGCAACTGGATCCTTTGAGGGGGGTGGGGGTGGGGGGTGGGGGGGGGGGTGGACAGGCGGAGATCAATAAGTCCAGCTCGTTGACGTGCACCTCGCCGCCGGCTAAACCAGAGCCAATCTACGGGGACAGCAAAACAACACTGCGCTTAACTCCATCTCTCTCCTTTGTATCTCCTTAATACGCCACTTGTCATCGCTTTGGGCAGGAAACCATTCTCTATAAACCAATGCTTTAACCTCTCGAGACGCCCTGAGTAAATGGAAAATCACTAGGCCTATATTTAAAGACACATGAAATGATTTCAGCTTATAGCAACGCAGCTAGACGTCGCTGAGGCGTAGAATAACACGCGATTAAAATGGCCATAATTCCGTGTTTTGGGTCTTCATGAGAACGGGTCGCTGCTGTTAAAATGATGGCATGCACAAGCTAAAGTACCCTCTGTTAAGTCTGTTGGCAGGACTGCTGGAAAGCCACCCTCGGTTCTCAGGTGTCCTTGAAGCGAGGCACTCGTTTGGAAAAACATCCTCCGCGTAGAGAAGAGAAGGTTCAAAGCGACAGGTCGCGGGCAGACAGCGCCGAGGAGTCAACACCGCCATGATAAATACCGGCTAATCTGCATTTCAAATGCGGCTTGGAGTGGTGACTAACTGTGTCCGTCGGAAAAGTTGTTACGGTCAAAGGCTGCTGAACAGCACATCCCTTCCTCCCTTCTCTATATTCTGACAGGCAGAATCTTCACAGAGGGATAAATAGCAACGCTTTGTGTCGCGTGTCTGAAATCATGGCTCGTGAGCGAAATACCGTAAAACTTAAAATAAAAGCAGAGTCCCAAAAAGATGCCGGCCCCCCCTACTGGCCGGCTGTGGCGACACGCTTTGACGAATAAACGTTGAATAAATTAAACAGCGGGCAGGGATGCAGCAAGTAGGTGTGCTTACGATCAGTGTCTGCAATCATGCCAACACTGTACTGTATGTACAGTAAGTACCGTTTACAAGTATTAGGGAGCAGGTAGGGCTTACGCATCTTGCTCAAGGATGCTTACAGGAAGGCCAGGCATGTCGGGGAAAGACCCAAGGACTTTTCGGGTGGGAGTTGACCGCCCTACTGACCCCAGACTATCCTGACTATCCTCTGGTCAAATGGAAACACGATCAACGTGTCAAATTGTTGACACAAATTTGTATGCCGATTTTGTCATGAGTTGTAATAATTGCTGCAGAAAGTCTGTTTGACGCAAAACACCTTTCTATGTGATAAGCAAATTGTCACTCGTTAGCTTGATCGTCCGAACACGCCCTTGTCCTCCACACGGCGACGCAGGAGCTGAGGATGCCCTCCACCGCAGGGCCAGGGCGCTTCAGAAGAAGAGTCGTCGGCTGGCCTTATTGACCATGCTGGGCGTGCTGTTGCTCCAGGTTATGTGGTAATAAATGTGCACCCCCAGTTATCTGACGTGGAGTGACCCCTTAAGCGGCCCCCCCCCCCCCCCCCGATGTAAAGGGGGCGGGGCCGGTCCTAAAAGTCCACAATCATCACCTTTGTCTTCTTGCCATTGGTGGGAAGGTTGTTTTCTTTGCACCAGGCCTCCAGTTTTCCAACTTCCTGCCTGCGCTACCACACGCGCTGTTTGCCGCTGCCTTTACCGTTCCAAGATAAGGACTGTGTGCGATAAGACGGAATCCCTCTTGTATTCCCCCGAGTCGATACTGAACACACTCCCAATTATCAGTTGCCCCTCTAACCGCACCATCCACATATTCACAAAACGGAGAAAAATTTCTGGATAAAAGAGCCCCACTCGCCCCACTACGCTGAGCATCAAGATAATCTCCCCACGCCTGCTGTCGGGTAGGCTAAGTTGTCACGGAAACGGGCAGCCCGCTTTTAACCCCTCAAACAGTTAATTTTCTCCCCGGGATTGGACCTGAAAGACAGCGAGGCCGGGCTGCAGCCGAGCGTGTAAATTGCACGGCAAGGCCACAGACGTTTCACGACTGGAGACAGTGGAAGGAATTAACAAGTACTAATAAGAACAGTAGGTGGCAGAGAACCTCGCAGGTGTTCAGTGTCAACATCATATTTGTATAAAAAAACATGACGGTAGCGTGACGTTTTGGCAGATATATGCTATTTCTTTATCTGCCATGTTGGTCCTGTGACTGTCACAAAGCAGTTCCCCCCCATTTCAATCCCCTCCCGATATTTTCAATATGCCCCTCAACGTAACTCCACCCTTCTTGTGAAATCAGGTTAAATATTGAATTTCCTAAAGTTTCACAAACGTGGGGAATGATAAATGTCAGCATGAGACATATTTAGTTGGAGCGTTGTGAATTCAAAGGTTAACCTCCTCACCAGTGTACGAGGAGGCTTCACATATTGGGTTATGGGCAAAAATCTCTGTTTTGCATTAGGGGGATATGGTTATGACTCTCGGAAGAAACATGTCATACTCAGAACAGCGACATATATTTATTATACTGAGCTATAATTCATGTATGGCTGACTGTAAGGGGGAATTACATCTTGGGCTTCCCAGTGAGGTGAAGTATATGGTATGATTGCCCATCCGTGATCTGTACCAGGAGTAAATGACATGATGTTAGCCTGGGGTAGACTGATAGACTAGCTCCTCCATGACACAATTTCTCTGCCGGTAAATGCCACTATTTGCTTTTTTCCCCATTTATGAGCAGTATTTTTTCTAATGCCCCTGAGCACTGCAACTGGGACCAACACATTTTTATTCCAGTAAATTTTCAGGGCTGTGTTGTTTCTAAAACTAAGAACACAGGGTCCGTAACTATACAATAGTCTTCGTTATTAATATCATTTATTATTTATTATTTAGAAGACAATTCAAGGCCTTACCTTCCTATCATTTCCACTCATGGCTGTTATGAATTTGCCTGCATTGTTATCCGTTGATTTGTTAAAATCACACACCTTCATTTCTGCGTTTGAATTACCGTTGTGGTTTAAACCGGCATTAGAGAAATGTAATGCTTAAACCACACACCCCTCCCACACACAGTGCTGAATGGCTAGTACTCCTCTCTACTCCTCCCCCTCTCTATGCCCCCCCCCCCGCCATGCTCTACCCCTGGAACATATATTCGGGGGTCTCTTGGCGCTGTAACACAATAGAGGGGTGTACCTTTAAAGCAGTACCATGTATGATCTTCGGTTCTCTGCCCTGCCGGTGGTCCCAATACAACCATAAGGGGCGACACCGTGCCTGCCCTATGCGACTGAATCCCCACAAGCACCATGCCGTCAACAGTGTATGAGAAAGGCATGCAGCATTTAAAAACCTACATAACATCATTGCTCTCTGTGAAAGGGATATGTTTAGGCCACATGGGATAGCACTGCAATAAGAAAACAATCACAAGATTTTGGTCTGAGTTGGTACTGTACACTTTCTTCTCTTCTCCTCCCACCTCTATGAAGTCCACCTTGGCTGATCCACTGCTTAACCCCCTAGTCATTCAACTGACTCTTTCTCCCGCACTGGCAAGCACACATTCAGACAGAGTGCCGACACAAAGCCCAGATCGGCGGAATATCTATTTGATCATCGTATACTGTATGTGCTCGCTCTTCCACTCATCTCGGCTGCTCTCCTACTGTGTGCAGCTCGCGCCGGCTCCTCTGCTGGCTTCAACATCAAATAGCGTGGAGTATTGGATTAGATATACGCAGCTGACATCCTCATCAGGACGGCTCCTGCATCGCTGGTTTAGCTGTGGCTGGAGAGCTCCGTGTAGAGCCCCGCCCCCTTCCATTCGTCTTTCGAAGCTCCCTACCGCAGCTGTGGTACGCTACTGCCCCCTAGGTATGAACCCCCATTGCAGCTTTACGCAATGTTTTCTAACATGATAATATATTATCTTATCTTATCTTATATTATTTTATATTATCTTATATTATATTAGAGCAGTGGGCCGATGGACAGATGGCCAAACAGAGAGACAGATAGATAGATATAGATCTGCCATTTTTCCATGGTTTTTTGCTTCCTTTCATACGTTTCATACATTTTACTGCAGATCGTATACGGCAGTCATTTTGGATTCTACTCCTAACGTTGATCAAAGTAAGCCTTTTGGGAATGGGATTTACTTTGGAAAGGGCTCTATAACACGGAGTAGTAGTTCCACTAAATAACTACAAATTATAAAGGCTTTGAATTATCGGGCAAACCTCAAATCAACTGTGCATGTCAGAGGTTCAGGATGTGTTATTAGCAATTGCTTCTTGTTTCTAATCTCACTTTGAACTCTGTGGAGGTTAATGCTTGCTTAAACCACCCATGCCTGTGCTAAGGCTCTTATGCTGGGATGTAATTATTCCTGCATTTATTCCTCAATGTCATTTAGCCAAACATTGTCTCGGTACCAGAATAATTTACAGTCCTTGGTTTACTTCACATTAGACAATGACAAGATTGGTGAATACGACCTTGGTTGAACACTAAACTCTAAACTACAAAACTAACTGGCCAAAACTTTATTTAAAGTTATATATGTTGAGTTGCATACAGCTTCAGACTTCAGACTGGATTTGAATTCCACCTATGATTACGTCAGACATGAATGAATGAGGCTTTACAAAAATGAAATCATGTGTAGGAGGATTCTGTTAGTTTAGTTATTTATGTACATTTACAATCTACTATTAAATCTATTACACTACCCATCTTCCGCAAGAGACAAGAGACCCACCTCTTCAGAATCCCCCTCGGTACCTCGGCCACTCCCACTAACAGAAGTTCTCTATGAAGATCCTTTATCTTCTGTCTATCCTCCTTTCCTTATTAAAAATAAATAAATCCTCCTGTTCTTCTCTTTTCTGCTCTGTTGGATCACATATTAGAAATTTGCCCGTATTTAGGCTGCTAGCAATCAATTCTTTTTGACGAGTGAATGATATTATAACAGGAATATATTACATAATGTATACTGAAAATGCTCAAGCTAAGTAACTATGATGCTGTCATTAAATAAACCATTATATAGAGAATGTTGTTTGCTTGCAATAACTGGTGTTTATCCGGTTCAGCTGTTGACAAATGTACTGACTGTAAGTCGCTTTGGATACAAGCGTCTGCGAAATGCTCTAAATGTAAATGTATATCTATTGCACCGACTCAATCTCTAGCGTTAGCATCTACTATAGTTATAATAATTAAAATGTACGAATTTACGGGTAAACTGATGAATGTTTGTAGACGTCCCTAAACCTCCCAAAGCTACAGTAACACGCGCCTCACACTCTAAAGAAGAACTGTCGTATACTAACAGTTGGAATCACCTAAGTCCAGTGGAATGTTTCCATGCCAACAGGCGACCATACCATTTTAAATTCACTTATAATCTAGCAGATGGAAAAGAGACCTGTGCAACGTACCTTGAAGTGAGATGAATAGCTTTTTTTCTTTTTTTTTTAGGGGGTGTTGGAGGGATTTTCCTAAATTTACTGTATCGCATTTTGGTGTTTGTAGAAAGAGACATACAAGCCTGTGCAAGCACCTACGAACTAGCACAGTTTCTCAGTAACAACAGAAAGCAAATCACATTCCTTGGACGTGCATCTCTGCAATATGCTTGTGTTTGTCACAAATATCACCATTCTACCCATCTAATCTTCCACAGTACACCCTCTCACTGGTGGCATACACACACACACGCACACGCACACGCACACACACACACAAGGTAATATATGGACAATGGATTTGTGGTGTTGACAACAGCGTTGTAGCAATGAAGTATTTCCTCAGCTAGACTAGTGGTTACCATTACAATCAGGTTATTTAGCAGACGCTTTCATCCAAACACATAGCATCTTGCTCAAGGATGCTAACAGGTATGCCAACAACGGGGCTCAAAACCCATGACCTTCCGACAGGGAGTCGAATGCTCAGACCGCCGGACCATCCTACTGGTCCACCTCAGTATTATATATTTATTATTATATATAAATTATTTCTGCTTTTTGACTATTCTCAAAGTCTGCACCTTAAACGGTCCACTAAATGATGTTTTAGACTGAAAAACAATTTGATATAGATAAAAAAGAATATATATGATCTTAAATGTTACAATAGGCCTATGTGAGATGGGGGTTAAGGTTGTTTCATAAATACAAAAATGTATTGTGGCAGGCAGGAACACAGAACTCTGTTGTGCGTCAGTGAAGGAGGAGGTTGATTAGCGGTGTGTTGCTGAAGTGGTTAGTAGAGCATCAATCCCAAAACAGGTGACCACATTAGTCTTCATTTTTATTTAATTTCTAAAATTTCTTGAGACATGAATGGCAGTAAATAACTAATATTTCAGTGATGCAAACCAGAATTTTGGCTTGCATCACGCCCCTTATACAAGACATGCTGTTTCCGGGAGGAAAATTGTTTAGTGTACCTTTACATTTTTTAATTCCTTTGTTGTATTCTACATTTGCATATAAACCACATTTACAAGCCATAATAAGCACAATAAACCAACAATCAATCTATATACGGTATTATGAATCATACAGATTCCTAAAACGTTGATCAATGATGAATTTCTCAAAGGAAATTATCTAATTGTGCCCCATAGCTCAAGATGATTTGTAGCATAACGCATTTGTAATTATTTAAAGGAAGGCCCAGACGGCTCATACACATACGAACATTTTGTGTTTACTAATGTGCACTCCCTTTCAGTTCCATTGAATGTTGGCGATGGTAAATACATAAAAGATGATATGTTGCTTCCATCTAGTGCCAATGTTGGAACAAGGACAAAAAAAAATAATGAATCAACACGGCTGCAGCTGTGACTACGCAATATTTGTTCCTTAATAATCCCCTTGCCAAAATGCCTGGCTTTGGCAGAAATATATATAGAACAATATAAAACGAACTAATTTCTGAGAATCGGGGTGCCATGTGTACAGAAAACTCCTATGCCAATATGTAGCCTACATTCACCTCACCTGACTGGCATGTCGCATGTGAGTGCATGGTGAATATACATTAAAACTTTTAACTGGTAATCGTCAGTTTGGCGAGAGTCGTTCCCGCCTGCACCACCCAGCATGAAACGGAGCAAATATGTGTCCAAGTGAACACTTGGGTCCCGAATTAAGTCCCGATTCGTAAACATGTGCAACAGAGGCCCTTTTTGCAGTGTAGAGCAGTAAACCCTGACAAGTACATCACCCTCCAATTGTATCCAACAGGCAGTCTTTCTAATGTGTATGATTTCGCCGGGGCGCCGCAATACAACTGCACTTCGAATGCGAACTACCATCAGATGTCGGTCCTCTCGACTACACACAACGTGATGGATTCAAGTAAATAATGTAGCCTACTACACTTATCCTAACCCAGACAAAACGGTACAATACAAGATCGGGAAAAATCGTCCAAATAGGCCTATTATGCATCCCTCAAAATTACAGGAACAGGTCAGGTAGAAATATTAGGTGGAATAATGTAGTGGCAGAACCACTTGTACGCCATTTGCTCAGCAGTGTTTGTATGTCAAGAACCTCGTCATCTATTGAAATGAAATAAACCGCTAACATATTAAATTTATTTTCTCAGTTTAATGTAGATCTGACCGATGCAAGCTGTGTTTTGATATACATAAACTTGCACACCCCACATCTGTCCTAACCCGTTTTATTGTAGTCACGTCAAATGTATAGTTCTACCAAACATTATGATAACCCAGAGGTAATATAATCAATACACCAATAAGAACATCTAACTAACCATTTAGTTTAAATCATTAGCTGAATCCGCTACACAAAATACTAGTTCCTGGCTTAAGTAACACCAACATTGACGGCTGAAACACAGCATCAGCTAAACATTTTGAATTTATTCAAAACATGTCACACTGAATGTAGGCTACTTTGTAAAAGCTATCCCCATACTTTCAAATTCTCATGCAAATTAGTTTTAACCCTGCAATCCCGATAATTCCTTAGAGGTGTAATTCAAAATAAGTGTTTGATTTAGTGTACCCATACTTTACCCTGTTAACCATTACACCAGATTAACCACCCATAAGCCCATTTAAAAAAAAACGTATAAGAACACCTGTTGCAAAAAATAACCACAGAAGAGAATATTTAGAACAAATGGAAACATTTATTTGTAGTGCTGAATTATCCCATCTGGTCAGCCGTCTGCAATACTCAGGTAGGGATAACTTCAGCCTCCAATGCATTTAGTCCAGCTGTTTAGGGAAAATACAAAAAGGCACCAGGCAGTCAGTTTGACACAAATATTAGCATCATAAATAACTAGCATAAGAACACACGGACCAATTGGAAACTACTCGGTAGTCAAACACAATGGGGTCATTTAGCAGAAGCTTTTATCTAAAGTGACTTACAAACACATGCTGCTATTACACGGAACGGAGGCCAAATACAGACTAGCTCTGGAGCGGTGTAGACTACTTTATCAAACTCACAGCAGGACAAGGACCCCATTTTACGGATAGCCTACTGAAGTGAGGATGGTCAACACTTGCCTTCACAAAGCCGATGTCTTTAGCGTACTGCCTGAAGCACTGGCGGCACATGTTGAGCCCGTATTTACGGATCAGACCGTGTCTGTTCGAGCATACCCGGCTGGAAAAAGACACGAATGTTAAGTTAGCAAGCGATACTAATTAAAATGGCTGGCCGTCGCTGCAGACACTTATTCCAAACGATGCCATCTATGTAAACTGGACTACATATATACACACACAGTATTTGGTAATGGTATACACATTCATCCCGGGTTAAACTATGTAGTCCTCAAAAAGCAATGTTATTTCACCAAAACAATGATAACACCGGTACTCGAGGGTTAGCTGTGTGCATCATCCGCCGCCATATTAGCTCACCGCGTCCATGTGCTTCCATTTTTTTTTACACATTTTCCGTTGCGGGGAACTGTCGAAACGCATCAAACGGACCCTCTAAATAAGGTATAGCAGTACATCACACAATATATGAACAACTAACCAGGATCGGGATCCCTGGCCGAATTTTCTAGGGTGACTCCAATAGAGCTGCTGATGGCCCATCTTGTCTCTTTCGCTCGAGTATCGGAAAGGAAGGAAGAGACGCGCTGCGCCTGCGCACATAAAACATTTTAGCCTAACTTCCGCCGTACAATATACACGTTTCTCCTTCTAGCGGCCAACTTGTGTAGTACAGCGACTCGCAAATATATATATTGTGTATATTATTTTAATATCTCCATGCTCGCAACGAGGGGGTCGGGACTGAGACCATAGAAAAAAGACAGAGCGCTGTCTTTTTCTCTCTCCGTATATATATGGTCTACGGCTGGGAAGGGGGGGGGGGCATAAGGTTTTACGATTTTGAAATGAAACCTTATATTAACTTTAATATTTTAATCCAGTATTATTATTGTGTTATGTCTGTGTCTTATCACTGTAAATAATTTGACAGGGAGAGGTAAGCTCAATGTGAACAGCAACTTTATCAGCACACGGCCAGAGAAGTTTCAGTGGGCGTTCACTGGTTGCTCGTCAAATAAAACAAACCGGAAAGTAAGTGATATTCAACCAATCAGGTAAATGTACTATTATATTATATGAGCAGAATAGTATTGCTATTACACAGTTTTCTATATTATTTTATGATCTTGAATACATTGGCCAGTGTTTGGGCCATGGTTAAAAGGAAAGAAAAGTTATTCCTGGTATAATCTAATGCGACCATAGAATACAGCCTCTAATAAAACGCCACTAGGTGGGACTATTAGGCCATAAGTAGTAAAATAATGGTTTGATCTAAAACGCTATTAGTATAATTTACAACTGCATTATATTTTGTTCGATGATGCCTGATTTACTTGCCACTTTATAATGACTATAAAGACATTTTACAAATAGCCCAATTTATGTGATTGTCTGTTAAGGGAACATAACAAACACACAAGTTGGCCGATTAGAAAAATGCCTATATTAAACTATAGTTTACTATACATGTGTTGAGTACTAATATATTTATAATATATATATATAACGAATTCCCCTTGACAACAATGGTGTGTCGAGGTGCATAGCATTTGGTTTTTTCATCTGACTTTGGTTAAAACTGGGTTTTAATCCTAAAATGTTAATTTTAAGTTGAGCTCTGAAGCAGTGTTTCATTATTATATCAACTGCATCTAACCCGAACGTGTCATTCACTGGTAAATAACAACGAATGACTGCAGATTATAAATTCCATCATTGGAGGCGTTATATTTGTCATCACTGTCTAGCATCACCTTGGCTGCCGGGGGGGGCCCCGCGCCGGTCGGCCTGCGCGGCGGGGGGGCGGGACCTGTGTTGGTGGTGCGGCGCGCGGGGGCCGCGCCCCCCGGGCGCGGGGGCGTTGGGGGGGGGCCACCCCTCGGGGGCACCCCCCCCCGCGGCAGGGGTCCGGGGGAAGAGAGCCGCGTCTCCGGAGAGAGCGCGCTCCCCGCACGACGGTAATGA
>JAOEHI010046824.1:0-20725 GCA_025447815.1 Percopsis transmontana | reverse complement strand
CAGGTAGGGTTACAGTAAGTACTAGTATATAGCAGCAGGTAGGGTTACAGTAAGTACTAGTATTTAGCAGCAGGTAGAATTACAGTTAGTGCTAGTATATAGCAGCAGGTAGGGCTACAGTAAGTACTAGTATTTAGCAGCAGGTAGAATTACAGTTAGTGCTAGTATATAGCAGCAGGTAGGGTTTTAACTATTTTGCCAGGAGACGGCCTCCTACACCACTAGAATGTCCTGCCCCCCTATTTTATTAATTCTTAATCATGAAAGCTCGTTTTCTTCGTCTCATTTCAGAGGGAGACCTTTACTTCACCACCAAGCTACAGAACTACACGGCCGTGGAGAAGGACGAGGTGACCCTAATGTGTGAGTTGAGCAAGGCCGTAGCGGACGTCAAGTGGTTCAAAGATGGGAAAGAAATCACTCCCTCCAAGAACATCACCATCCTGGCCGACGGCAAGAAACGCATACTCACCGTAAGGAGGGCGGAGAAAGCCAACATCGGGGCTTACACCTGTGACTGTGGCTCAGACAAAACCACCGCCAACCTGAACATTGAAGGTAACCCTCCATATTCACCTATACCTATACCGTCTGCGGGTATAGGTAATATAGAAGTCTTTAGTTTAGTTACTTTTAGTTAGTTTAGTTTAGACACTTTAATCCAAAGCAACTTCCAGTAAATACGGTAATTGTTTAGAAGTAGGTAGGGGTTAGATGTCCTGCTCATGGGTACTAGAATCCCCCTGACCCCCTCTCGTCTGCCCCCGCAGAGCGCGACATCAAGGTGGTTCGTCCGCTGTATAGCGTAGAGGTCACAGAGACGGAGACAGCCAAGTTTGAGACGGAGATCTCAGAAGAAGACGTCCACGGTAACTGGAAGCTCAAGGGAGAGGCTCTCCACCAGTCCAATGTGAGTCTTCCCTCTGTCCCCCTGTGTCACAGTGGTTTGTGGGTAAAGTGTGAGTCCCCAAAGGAGTAGCAGGGGGATTCGGGGGGAGGGGATACGAGATGGTTTCAAAAACGTTGTTTATATATTTATCTATTGTGACATCATGTCACTGTTCCTCTGTCTCTCCAGGACGTGGAGATCAAGGAGGAGGGCACCAAGCACATGTTGGTCCTCTACAACGTCCGCATGGACATGGCGGGAGGAGTCGACTTCTCCGCCGCCAACGCCAAATCCACAGCCCAGCTCAGGGTCAAAGGTCACTTTCTAACTTCTCTCTTTTATGTGATGTTTTTCTTAGATGCATATAACATTTAGAATAAAATGTACGGTATGTTTTTTTATTTATTTCAGCAATAAGGCTTTATGCGTACATGAGGACTTTTTTGGTTGTTAAAATTAAGTTGTTTTTGCCACACACATTTAATATTTCACACATATGTCATAGGCAGTTAAAACCACTGCATGTATGTAAGGCAAAAACTTAAATTCAAATTAACTATAGTGAAAATAACTTAGGTCTTTCTAACTTCAGTAAGAAGTACCATTTTCTTATTGTATGATCCATGTGGTGAAACTGCTGTCTCACCAACATGACAGAAAAACCAACTTGTCTCTGTGAAGACCAGACAATCTGTCTAGCTTGTCTGGTCTTCACAGAGACAAGTAGGTTTATTTTAGAAGGCCCAGGCCTTATCTAGAGGGGCCGGCCACTGATTGGTGGAGCGGTGAAAGGCCCTTCCCTCCAGCGAAACCTCCTCTGCTAACCATAGAATAGACCTTCTCTAGTACCTTCTGCCTGGGTAGCAGGTAGGGTCTCCGCCAGGGTGGGGTCTTTATGCTGGGCAGACCTGTCTAACCATGTCCGCTGCTCCACCCGTAGCCCGCTCTGTCAGCCTGCTGAGGCCACTGAAGGACGTGACGGTGACAGCCGGGGAGACGGCCACCTTCGACTGTGAGCTGTCCTACGAGGGCATCGCTGTGGAATGGTTCCTGGGGGCACAGAGGATGGAAGCCAGTGACAGGGTGAGTCTACCACAATTTATACACTCTTTACCACTATGCAATACTGTGCAATACTAGAGGGATCGCCCAAATGTAGTAATTGATTCATCCATGGGTGACTTGCAAGTTTCACTGAAAACGTTCCACCAACTGTCTAGAGCTTCACCACCGTTATTATCACTTCCCGATGATAAACAAACCTTAAAAACATTCCTGGATCTGGATTCAACTCCTTCAAACTCTTTTCATACGTTCATCAGACTACTTTTGAGAGGTCCCACAGTACAAAGTAAACACAAAAGAATATGGACCTGTCTGGGTTCTGCGACGGCGATTATCCACATGCAGATAAAGACACAGTCGGCCTAAAGGGTTGCTTGTTGAAGTCCGACCGCTATAAATATACATACGTCTACTTAGACGTCTTTTTATGTTTACTAGTGTTTTTTATGTTAAGTTTATGACATTTTATAAATGGATATACCTAACAGACGTTCAGATGTCTGTTCACAGAATGTGTGTGTGTGTGCGGCGGGTGGAGGGGTTCTACATATAAGGGCCTGGTCACAGCAGGGGTCTATCTGCTGCAGATAACAGCTGGCCCTTCCCGTGGACCCCTACATTTCTCCGATTATTTTTAACCGCGTCAGAGGTTAGAGCCTGTCCACACTAGTACGGTTTTATCTTAAAACGCCTTTATCGTCTTTGTTTCTCCGATTTGGCCTTCCATCCTCACCAATTCGGCAGTTTTCAGCACTGAAACCGGAGCTTTTCAGCCACCAAGTGGATCAATCTGAAACCGACAGGTTTGCCGCGTAGTATGAACGGCCAAAAGTGAGCTTTTTAAAACGTTGACGTCGTCATATGCAAGATCACATGATCACCTGACTATACTGTTTTGGCAGAGGTAGGATTATGGGGCAGGATAGTCGAGTGGTCTAGGTTTTGTACTCCCAGTCGGAAGGTCGTGGGTTCGAGCCCCAGAGTTGTGCCTACCTGTAAGCATCCTTGAGCAAGATGCCCAACCCCTACTTGCTCAATGTAAATGAGTTTTTTTTAAACTTGACAGCATATAACAAGATTCTCTTTGGGTATTTGCAAATAAAGTCTGAATCAAAATAGCCATTTGGTCATTTTTTATTATTGCAAACAATATTCAAAACCTAACAGAAGTAAAACAAGAAGTAGCCTAATGCAATAAGAGTACAATCACATTATGTTCTTTGGCAAGAAAGGGTTAAATTACATGTATACTATACCAAACGTGCAATAATAATTATGATTATGTGCGTCTTCGTACACTAATGGCGTCTTTTTTGCCAGGCTGCTCCTTTCCCAACTGTTCTTCCTCCTCAGATGACAGATGATGTTTTTTATCAAGCTCAATATAATTGATATAATTGTGATACAAACAGGCTTGTTTCTACTATATATTGCATTATATATTGCATACAAACAGGCTTGTTTCTATATGTTGATGTATATCTCCTGTAGTGATGAGCCTACCAAGTATTCCTAGTAGCAGGCAGCAGTACTAGATGGACTCTAATATAAGAGCCACTGTGTGTGTTTGGTGCCAGGTGGTCACCAGAGCGGAGGGCAAAAGCCACGCTCTCACCGTGAGAGATGTGAAGCTGTCCGAGGCTGGAGAGGTCAAACTCACCGCCAAGGACTTCCAGACCAAAGCTCAGCTCCTCGTCAGAGGTAAGAAACACACAGATGAATTACCTTGTAAGAGAAGGTCTCATTTATTAGGTTTGGTTAAATAAATAAAATAAATAAACCACTGCCCATTTAAAAAAATATAATATCTATATACAATTACGTTTATATTTAATACATTTATATTTATATTTATATTTTGTTAAATTATTTAATATATACTTTTTTTACATTTTGGATATTTACATTTATATTAATATATTTACCAGAATATGCAGTGATCTCAATTTTTTTCCATGGCTGTATATAAATATAATGTAGTTTCAACTGAACCTGGTTAAGTTACCGTATTGCCTTATCTCAGATAGTCTTGGGAGAATAGCTTAGAACATGATTATGCATCTGTGATTAAAAACATCTCAACAGAACCTCCGGTAGAGTTCTCCAAGCCTCTGGAGGACCAGACGGTGGAAGAGGAGGCCACGGCCACCCTGGAGTGTGAGCTGTCCCGGGAGAAGGCCGAGGTTTGCTGGTTCAGAGAGGGACAGGAGATACGCAAGACCAAGAAATACGACATGATCACCGAGGGTCGCAAGAGGAAACTGATCATTCACGACTGCACCATGGAGGACGCCAAGATATACACCTGTGATGCAAAGCAGTTCAAAACATCCTGCTTCCTGGATGTTCAGCGTAAGTTTAAAGTCAAACAGTAGTGGATGTGTGAGGCCGTTTTTTAGCTTTACTTAACCCGCAGATAATGACTAGCTAGCACAGCAACAACTGATGTTATCTGGGGGAACTGAGGATGGTTCATGTGTCAGTTTTATGGTGGAATATTGAGAATAATAGTGAGAATAATCCATGGCACCTTGTTTGTTGTTTTTTTTAGCTCCTTATGTTGAATTCGGCAAGCCTCTGCAGGACGTGGAGGTTGGAGAGAAGGAATCTGCCAGGTTTGAATGTGAAGTGTCTCGTGAGTCTGCTAAGGTAAAGACCAAGGCCCCCCTGCTGACATCAGACGTGTGATAATACAATAACATGACACAATAACCCCGATTATTATACAAGAAACCCTCAACGCTGATACTGTGGCTTTGCAGGTTCGATGGTTCAAGGATGGCAATGAGATCAGGAAGGGAAAGAAGTATGAGATCATTGCTAAGGGAGTCCAGCGCATCCTCATCGTCCACAAGTCAGTGTTTGATGATGAGGCGGAATATGAATGTGACGCGAGAACCTGCAAGACCTCCGGCATGCTGACTGTCATCGGTAAGAAAAGATGGCTGGTTTACCAGCACTGTGTTTACTGTGTTTACCATGTTAATCAATGTTTTACCAATCCGTTGAACCATTGGCTAATACGCAGTCTCTCCACGATGATACCTAGTTCCTAGTGGATCTTCATTTGGTTAACCCACTACTCTCATGTCTGGTTCTCACAGAGGAGGAGGCCCGCTTCACCAAGAACCTGGCCAACGTGGAGGGGACAGAGACAGACGGCGTGAAGATGATCTGTGAGGTGTCCAAGCCCAGCGCTGAGGTCACCTGGTACAAGGGGGACCAGGAGCTGCCCGAGGGAGGCAGGTACGAGCAGATGGTGGACGGGAAAAAGAGGATCCTCATCATCCAGGGCCTGAAGATGGACGACGCTGGGGAGTACAACTGCAGACTGAGTCCCAGCGTTAAGACCTCCGCTACCCTGAAGCTCAACGGTGAGTCGCTGAACCGGCAAGACCTTCAACAAGACCTTATCAACGGTTTATCATCGAGCATCACATTTTAGTTTAGTTTTAGTGTCTGGGCTCGATGAGGCTAACATACATGAGTAAACATTAAAATCGTACAGTAGGAGTAGCGCCATCTACAGGCTAATCACAGGCTACTGCAAATGCTTGATCGGATTGGTTCAAATTTTTGCCAAGTCATTTAGTTCCTTAAAACATTTTGTGTGGTACTTCACCTCAATAGCAGTTCAATTCAATTAAAACTTTTATTTACCCAGAGGAAACAAAGTCTCGTTACAATAATGATATCAGCTGATCACAAATAAAGTCAGTTAAAAATATGAAACAACAACAATTGGAAAAGATAACTAAAATTATCATTAGTACAACTACAAAAATCACACAAAGTGTGGCAAGTCCAACTTACACTAAAGTCATTTAAAAAATATATATTTTATTTTACATTATACATACTTACATACATGCATTATTCTCTACCTTGTACGTTATACATACTTAATGCACATACTTACAATTGTCCCCCTTGCTTAGAGCTGGCTGCGGAGTTCATCGCCCGGCCACAAAATCAGGAGGTGGTGGAGGGAGAGAAGGCAGAGTTTGCCTGCTCCGTCTCCAAGGATACCTACGAGGTCAGGTGGTTCAGAGGAGACAAGGAGGTGGAGGCAGGGGACAAGTACGACATTATCAGTGAAGGAAAGAAGAGGGCACTTGTTGTGAAGAAGTGTGTGATGAAGGACGAGGGAGGCTACGTCGCCCACATTGGCAACGTCAAAGCTTCCGCGGACCTATGTGTGATTGGTGAGTCGTGGTTTGTGGGCGGTACTAAGATGCTAACTTCTGACCGATAACCTGCCCCCCCCTGGAAGGTGTGTCCAGTGTTAATGCGATCTGTTTCCATGCTTCCTCCAGAGAAACTAAGGATTATGACGCCCATTAAAGACACGGAGGTGAAGGAGGGAAGTGAGATCATGTTCAACTGTGAGGTGAACTCGGAGGGGGCCAAGGCCAAGTGGCTGAAGAACGAGGAGACCATGTTCGAGAGCGGCAAGTACATCATGCTCCAGAGGGACAACGTCTTCTCTCTGAGGATCAAAGAGGCCCAGAAGGCAGATGAAGCCGACTATGCCATCAGCCTGACCAATCAGAGAGGAGAGCAGGCAAAGTGCACTGCCAGAGCTAAAGTGACAGGTAATAAAAAAAAATCCCCATTTGTTCTAATTTAATAATAATAAGGCAGACACCATAGAAAATGTCATAATTTTACAATTAAAATGACAAATGAAATATCAGTAAACCAGAATAACCGTTTGGTTTCTCTTACCCCTACAGAGGAGAAGCTGAAGTTCCTGGATCCCATTGAGGATGTTGAGACCCAGGAGAAGAAGACCATTGCCTTTGTGTGCAAGGTCAACAGGCCTGAGGTGACGGTCAGGTGGTTAAAGGCTGGCCAGGAGGTGGTGCTCAGCAAGCGCGTTGTGTACCGCGTGGACGGGCTCAAACACACGCTGACCGTCAAGGACTGCGTCATGGACGACGAGGGAGAGTACACTGCCGTGGTCGGGGACAGCAAGTGCGCAGCCGAGCTGATCATCAGCGAGGCGCCCACCGACTTCACGGCGGAGCTTAAGGACCAGACCATCACGGAGTTCGAGGACGCAGAGTTCACCTGCAAGCTGAGCAAGGAGAAGGCCACTGGCGTGAAGTGGTACCGGAACGGACGTGAGATCAGAGAAGGACCCAGGTGGGTGTTTACAGGAGACGCAACTGGTCACACAATCCATTTGCGGGGTCAAAAGATAAATGATTGATTTCTTGTTCCACATATTTACAATTGGTGGTTGTTGTTCTGCAGGTACCACATGGAGAAGGAGGGCAAGACCTGCAGACTGGTAATAAAGGAGTGTAGACCAGACGATGAGAGTGAATACGCCTGTGGTATTGAGGAGAGGAGGACCAGAGCTCGTCTCTTTGTTGAAGGTGTTTATCATAGTTCAGCGCCGCCTCTTACACACACACACACATACAAAGACAGATTCCTCTGTGATTCCTAACACTTGCGTTTCTCCTCTCAGAGACCCCGGTGGAGATCGTCCGACCCCCGCAGGATGTGTTCGAGCCCCCAGCCTCGGACGTGGTGTTCGAGGTGGAGCTCAACAAGGACCGGGTGGAGGTGAAGTGGATGAGGAACAACATGATCATCGTCCAGGGAGACAAGTACCAGATGATCAGCGAGGGCAAGGTGCACCGGCTGCAGGTGTGTGAGATCAGACCTCGCGACCAGGGGGAGTACCGGATTGTGGCCAAGGAGAAGGACGCCAGAGCTAAGCTGGAACTGGCAGGCGAGTCACCACTCAAGGCATCACACCCTCTTACACACACCTGCGGGCTACCAGAGAATTGAGCAGGAATGATTGATGATAGGATATGATGACGCGTGTTTAATGTGAGGAAATGATCAAGCAGCCAACCGCCCATGTCTCTTTCTTTGCAGCCGTTCCGAAGATCAAGACTACAGACCAGAGCCTGGTGACCGACGCAGGCAAGCCCTTCATCATGACAGTGCCCTATGATGCCTACCCTCGCGCCGACGCCGAGTGGTTCTTCGAGGGTGCCAGCCTTCCCGTTCAGAACATCGACACCTCCGCCGACAAGACCGAGTACCGACTGAAGAGTCCCGCCAAACAGGACCAGGGCCGCTACAAGGTGCTCATCAAGAACAAGCACGGCCAGGGAGAGGCTTTCATCAACCTGGATGTCATCGGTGAGCCTGGTTCAGAACAGTTAACCAATCGGACGGCAGCTAATCCTTTTGATGCTATATCTTGTTTAGTCCACTTAAGATACCGAAGATGCCTTCTTGCTTGCTTGTGCTTGTGCCCCCTCTTTATCTTGTTTGTTCACAACTGCTAACCGTGCCCCCTCTATCTAAACCTCTATACCAGCAATGTAAATATCAGTGGATGTCTTTTCTTCCTCAGAAATATTCTACATGTTACCTTGTACGTTCTTCTCCTTGGCCAAGCCTTAGTAAATATATATAAGTAAGACAACTAGGACTACAGAGATGACTTCTCTTATCTAACATAAAGTTTGTGATTGGCAGACGTGCCCGGCCCCGTGAAGAACCTGCGGGTGACCGACACCGCTGACGGGGAGGTCAGCCTGGCGTGGGAGGAGCCGGAGAGCGACGGCGGCAGCAAGATTGTGGCCTACGTGGTGGAGAGACGCGACGTGAAGCGCAAGACCTGGACGCTGGCCACCGATCGCGCCGACATCCCCGAGTACTGTGTCAGCGGCCTGCACAAGGACGCCCTGTACCTGTTCAGGGTGTGTGCCCGCAACAGGGTGGGCAGCGGACCCAGTGTCGCCACTGAGGATGCCATCCAGGCCAAGAACAAGTTTGGTAAGATGATCTGTCTATTATCTATCTTTTATCTGTCTATTATCTGTCTATTATCTGTCTATCATCTGTCTATCATCTGTCTATTATCTGTCTATCATCTATCTATTATCTGTCTATCATCTATCTTTTATCTGTCTATTATCTGTCTATCATCTATCTTTTATCTGTCTATTATCTGTCTATTATCTGTCTAGTATTTGTCTATTATCTGTCTAGTATCTGTCTATTATCTATCTATTATCTGTCTATTATCTGTCTGTTATCTGTCTATTTTCTGTCTATCTATCTTTTATCTGTCTATTATCTGTCTATTATCTGTCTATTATCTGTCTATTATCTGTCTAGTATCTGTCTATTATCTGTCTATTATCTGTCTATTATCTGTCTAGTATCTGTCTAGTATCTGTCTAGTATCTGTCTATTATCTATCTATTATCTGTCTATTATCTGTTTATCATCTATCTTTTATCTGTCTATTGTCTATTATCTGTCTATTATCTGTCTAGTATCTGTCTATTATCTATCTATTATCTGTCTATTATCTGTCTATCATCTATCTATTATCTGTCTATCATCTATCTTTTATCTGTCTATTATCTGTCTATTATCTGTCTAGTATCTGTCTATTATCTGTCTAGTATCTGTCTATTATCTATCTATTATCTGTCTAGTATCTGTCTATTAGCTGTCTATTATCTGTCTAGTATCTGTCTATTATCTGTCTATTATCTGTCTATTATCTGTCTAGTATCTTGTCTAGTATCTGTCTATTATCTGTCTATTATCTATCTATTATCTGTCTATTATCTGTCTATTATCTGTCTATTATCTGTCTATTATCTATCTGTCTATCATCTATATTTTATCTGTCTATCATCTATCTGTCTATCATCTATCTTTTATCTGTCTATTATCTGTCTATTATCTGTCTAGTATCTGTCTATTATCTGTCTATTATCTGTCTAATATCTGTCTATTATCTGTCTATTATCTGTCTATCATCTGTCTATTATCTGTCTATTATCTGTTTATCATCTATCTGTCTATCATCTATCTTTTATCTGTCTATTGTCTGTCTATTATCTGTCTATCATCTATCTTTTATCTGTCTATTATCTGTCTATTATCTGTCTAGTATCTGTCTATTATCTTTCTATTATCTGTCTATTATCTATCTATTATCTGTCTATTATCTGTCTTTTATCTATCTATTATCTGTCTATTGTCTATTATCTATCTATTATCTGTCTATTATCTGTCTAGTATCTGTCTATTATCTGTCTATTATCTGTTGTTCAACATGAATTAATAATTAAGATTAAGCCGCCATGTTGCCTGTTGATAGCCGGTTATTTCAGCTGATCGTACGTTAAGGCAACAAGATAACTTAGCCAAGTGTACCAAGGCCTTCATCATTCACATACTCAGACAGTTTAAGTGAAAGAAGATGGTGAGCGGTAGCGTTTGCATTCAGTCAAACTCTACATTTATAAGGTTGTGTTTCATTCTTCCTGACCTCCGGTCACCCAGAAATCACAGAACCGCAGTTAGATACGTATCTCTTGTTTTATAAAGAGCAATGTGATTGACATGAGTTTGTTTCCCTCTACCAGACGTGCCTGATGCGCCAGAGAAAGTGGCGGTGGGCGTAGTGAACCGCTTCGGTGCCACCATCAGCTGGGAGCCCCCCAGGTCCGACGGTGGCTCCGAGATCGGCGCCTACATCATCGAGCTTCGCGACAGGACATCCGTGAAGTGGGAGGCGGCCATGGTGTGCGGCCCCACCGACCGCTGCGCCACACTGAACGACGTGGTGGAGAACAAGGAGTACATCTTCAGGGTCCGGGCCGAGAACAAGGCGGGCATGGGCAGGCCCAGCGCCGCCACAGACCCCGTCAAGATCATGGACCCCATCGGTAGGGCCCGGCACTAGAAACACATTAGTTAGTTAGGTTTTTACTGTGGGTCTCACCATGTTAGATCAATAACATGGTGAGACATTAACCCAACAATAATCATATAATCTAACAGCAGCGGTTGGTCCACCAGAGAGGACAGATACACCTCCTCCCCATTGACCCTACATGACGTTCACACGCCGTTTGGTTTTGAATTGATCATTTATGGCTAGCTTTCAACCTTAGCCAATGGCTAGCAAAATGACCTCACTGGAAGGTGCTAGATAGTGGCAAGTAACCCTCTAATGTGCCAATAGTTGATAGTTCTGTAGTAGATTCTAATAAGGTGTGTCTCATGTGACACCCACACCTGGTGCTTGTGTGTAAGTAATATATATTCCTTAATGTGTTAAAAGTTGATAGTGGCTGTGTGGTACATTCTAATCCTGTGTGTCCCATGACCACAGAGAGGCCCAGCCCACCCCTGAACCTGAACTGCAGTGACGTGAGCAAGACGGCCGTGACGCTGACCTGGGAGACGCCGGCCAGCAACGGCGGCAGCATGATCACGGGCTACATCGTGGAGAAGTGTGACGACGGCATCTACAAGTGGCTGCGCTGCAACGCCAGGCTCTGCCCCGACCTATCCTACAGGGTACTGGGCCTCCGTACACTGTTTTTACGTGCTGTCTTATCTTTAATACGCTGCTCACGTAATCATCACAGTATAACACCCAGTCAATTAAACTTCAGGGATGTCAATCTGTACAGTTTAGAAGCATAGGCGATTGTGAATCAATGTCAACCTGTTTTGGTGCGCATGAAAGTGACAACAGGGGCACTGGAGAGGCAACAGCAAGACAACCCCCCAAAAAGGGAATGGTTTAGCAGGTGGTGGCCACAGACAGTTGCTCTCTCCTTATCCTCTCTGATTTCTTCTCTAGTTTTGCGTTTTTTGTCGCCAAACTAGTTTGGTGTCTTTGTCACTACTGGTAGCATGCAGGCATAGCATGCACCTGCTGCCCATTCAGGCAGTCCAGCTCCTCCACCATCCATACGTGCCAATACGTGCCTGCCAAATATGGGATTCTCTGGCGAATGCCAATCGAGTGTACAGATTGATACCCCTGAAGTTGAATTGACTTGGTGTTATACTGTGATGATTATGTGTTCCCTTAAATCTTTTGGAGCAGTGTACAATGTCCTTGGGTCAAAAAGTTTACCAGCTGCTAAAATAGGGGAGGCAGGTACCGCATGTGACAGTTGGTGGCTGGTGGTTAGTTTTCTCTGGAGAGTTTTTTATGTGGCCTTTATTTAGATTATGATGCACTTTGTAAGCCTGGTTTACCGTACCATATGTACTGTATGCGCAGGTATCCGGTCTGAAGACTGGACAGAACTACTTCTACAGGGTTTGTGCGGAGAACGCCGCCGGTGTCTCAGACCCGGCAGAGCAGCTGGGCCCCCTTTTAGCTGACGACACTCACGGTACGACACAGATGCGTAGTCTAATGTATATAGGACCATTGTGACAAGCAGTGAGTTAGCTAGCTAACACTGTCCTCTCCCCTAGTTGGACCCACCCTGGACCTGAGTGCCTTCAGGAATGGCCTGGAGGTCATTGTCCCTCAGCCGCTCGTCATCCGCGTGCCCATCACGGGGTACCCCACGCCCACCGCCAGGTGGACCTTCGGGGAGAAGGAGCTGACTGCGGCGGACGAGCGTGTCTCCATGGTGACAAAGCCTGTGTACACCGAGCTGACCATCAGCCCGAGTGTGCGTCCGGACAGAGGCACCTACGGCCTGACGCTGGAGAACGACGTCTCGTCCGTCTCTGGAGAAGTTGAAGTTAATGTCATTGGTAAGGCCTGAACGTTTTACTAAAGCACAATAATCATGTTGACCATGAGGCCAGAGGAGACCTGTATTCATGAGTAAAAGATTCACTGTGCTACAATTGTGGATAAACCAATACATACATTATGCCAACACCGGTGATGTCGACCCTCTGATATGTCACGCGCGGGGGGCTGTAATGACAGTGTTGTCATTATTATCCCAGCTTCCCCCAGTGCTCCCAAGGACTTTAAGGTTGCCGAGGTGACCAGGCACCATGTCCACCTGATGTGGGAGGCTCCGGAGCATGATGGAGGAAGCCCGGTCACCCACTACCAGATAGAGAAGAAGGAGGTGTCCCGTAAGACCTGGGTCAAGGTGCGCTAGAGCTTTGCTTCCTTTACGGCACAGTGCAGTAGGCCTGGGCAGCACTTTGACGTACTGTATTCAATTTGTAATTCGCTTTATTACTGGTTCCAATTTAGTAACACTCAATGCTGCAGTGTCTTATGTTACATTACTTACATGCAGCAACTATTGCTACTCACTGTATTGTTCTGGTGTCGTTGACAACTAAACGTTAATGTTTATTGTATGGTGATCTTTCCAGGTGGCCACCAACATCCTGGACTTGGAGCACACGGTGACAGACGTGATGGAGGGTAAAGAGTATCTGTTCAGTGTCACAGCCTGCAACAAGTGTGGACCAGGAGAACCGGCCTACATCGACGAGCCCGTCAATGTCTCCTCTCCTGCCAGTAAGTGTTTACTGCTTTAAAGACCCACTCTGAGGTATACAAAGGAAAACTAGGGTTAGTAAAGTTCATTATTGCCTTTGACTGGAAGGTAGCTAGCAACAGCTCTTACAGTGCCATGACTACGGATACCCTAATGACAAATGTACCTGCTTTTAATACAAATGTTTGCTAAATGACTAAAAGGGTCATATAAAAATTCTGCATCAGTTAATCTGTTGTCCTTGCCCTTTGCCAGCTGTGCCCGATCCTCCTGAGAACCTGAAATGGAGAGACAAGAGTGGCAAGACCATCTTCCTGTTCTGGGAGCCCCCTAAGTACGATGGTGGCACCCCCATCAAGGGCTATGTGGTGGACAAATGCCAGAGGGGCACAGACAAGTGGGAACCCTGCGGAGACCCCATGCCTGAGCTCAAGTAAGGCTTTCTGCTCTCAGTAGCCGCTCTAGTGATGATGATGATCATGAGGGCTAGTCTAGTGGTCTGGGGGTGCATTATTAGACTGCCAGGTCACACAGGTGTTGTGGGGTATTGCAACAGGTACCAGGTGACAGGTCTGATCGAGGGCCAGTGGTACGCCTACCGTGTGAGGGCCTTCAACAAGCTGGGAGCTGGCAGACCCTGCAGGGCCACCGACGAGATCCAGGCTGTGGATGCCAAAGGTAGAAAGGCCTCATTCTCTAGTTATATCTGGTTGGCTTTTCTTGTTTTTGTTCTCTCACTGACCCTCCTGCTGCCCCTGGTTGATCCCCACCAGAGCCTCCAGAGATCCAGCTGGACGTGAAGCTGCTGGCCGGCCTGACGGCCCGGGCAGGCAGCAAGATCGAGCTTCCCGCGGACGTCAAGGGGCAGCCCGACCCCAGGGTCAAGTGGACCAAGGCCGACCAGGTGCTGAAGGGCGACAGCCGCGTGGCCATCGACACGCAGCCCGGCCACTCCAAGCTGTCCATCGACCAGACCACCCGGGCGGACACCGCCACCTACATCATCGAGGCGGTCAACACCTGCGGACGTGCCACCGCCACCGTCGACGTCAACATCCTCGGTACGCTGTCGAACATTGTTCACTGGTGTCTCCAATGGCGTAAAGTGAAAGTAAAGTTCGTTTGGGGGCAGATTTCCTAACTTATATTGATTATTAGTTATAATAAACAAATTATAATAAACTTGAGTGGAAAATCTAAGAGATCTTTGACAAGATACCCCCAATAACCCACCCACTTTTGTTAGAGAATAAGGTTGATAGCATAGCATGAAAGTGGAGCTAAATATGTCCCAATATGCTCCCCCTACAGACAAGCCTGGTCCCCCCGCCGCCTTCGACATCTCCGAGATCACCAACGAGTCGTGCTTCCTGGCCTGGAACCCCCCCAGGGACGACGGGGGCTCCCCCATCACCAACTACATCGTGGAGAAGCGGCAGGCCGACAAGGAGGAGTGGGTGAAGCTGTCGGCCACCGTAAAGCTCACCACCTTCAAGGCCTGCAAGCTGACCGCGCTGAAGGAGTACGTCTTCAGGATCAGCGCGGAGAACCAGTATGGCATCGGGGAACCTGCGGAGCACGTGCCAATCATCGCCAAGTACTCTTTCGGTTAGTCATATTAGCCGTTCATTAGTTTGACTAGCTAGCTGTAATAAGGGGGCAGGATAGTCTAGTGGTCTGGGTGTTGAACTCCCAGCCAGAAGGTTGTGGGTTCGAGACCCAGAGTTGGCCTACCTGTAAGCATCCTTGAGCAAGATGCCTAACCCCCTATCTGCTCCATGTAATAGAACAATGAAATTGTAAGTCGCTTTGGATACAAGCGTCTGCTGAATGCTGTAAATGCAAATGTAATAAGTCAATCATGCATCATGTAATCATTATTTATAATTATTTGGTGGGTAGGATATGAAGACAGGAAGTTGACAGGAAGTGACTGCATTTATGTCTGTTTCAGATCCCCCCGGCGCTCCGACCAGAGTGACGCCCTCGGACATCGCCAAAGATGCTGTGACTTTGACTTGGTTCGAGCCCGATGAAGACGGCGGCAGCCCCATCACCGGCTACTGGATCGAGAAGTTTGACGCAGAGAGCGACAAGTGGATCCGCTGCAACAAACTGCCCATTAAGGACACAACCTTCAGGTGACTCTTAAAGGCTAGCAAAACCGGCTGTAATAAATTACAGTTATTTTCAATTAACAGCTATAATATGATGCGCTCATCTATATTTTGTACATAGTTTAGTGTGCAGTAACTTTACTAAAGTCCAAATCCTCTGGTTCTAGGGTGAAGGGTCTGCCCACCAAGAAGAAGTACAGGTTTCGGGTTTTGGCTGAGAATCTGGCTGGACCTGGAAAACCCAGCGACGAGACAGATCACATCCTCATCAAGGATCCAATTGGTACGATACACACAGTGGTCAAGTATATTTAGTTATGACGCGTGTGGGAGCAAATCAATCATTGCAGAGACGTGCTTCTATTGGTCCTAACGAGATCTGTCATTCATCAGATCCTCCATGGGCGCCTGGCAAGCCCTACGTGAAGGACATCGCCAAGACCTCTGCCAATCTGATGTGGACCCGGCCGGAGCACGACGGAGGGGCGAAGATTGAGGGCTACATCATTGAGTTCCAGAAGACGGGAAGTGAGGAATGGATCCGCATCGCCGAGGACGTTCCTCAGACGGAGCACCTCCTGAAGGGTCTGATGGAGAAGCAGGAGTACTCCTTCAGGGTCAAGGCCGTGAACAAGGCTGGAGAAAGTGAACCCAGTGAACCCAGCGACCCTGTTGTCTGCAAGGAGAGAATCTGTACGTCTGATTGGGTCAAAACACACAAAAATAATCCCCAATTGTAAAAAACAAATCATAACACATGTAGTTTAGAATAGATCTTCCACATGATATGTGTTTTCTCTGCTCCCTAGTCCCCCCATCCGCCCCCCAGTGGCTGGAGGTGTCCAACATAACCAAGATCAACGCCGACCTGAAGTGGCAGGCCCCCAGCTCAGACGGCGGCTCCCCCGTCACCAACTACGTGGTGGAGAAGAGGGACGTGCGCCGCAAGGCGTGGCAGGCCGTGGACACCACGGTGAAGGAGCTCAAGTACACGGTGACGCCCCTCAACGAGGGCTCCCTCTACGTGTTCCGCGTTGCCGCCGAGAACGCCGTGGGGACCAGTGACTTCTGTGAGCTTGAGGACGCCGTCCTGGCCAAGGACACCTTCAGTAGGTTATGGTGGTGGATGGGGGATGGATGATGGATGGATGGGTGATGGGTGATGGATGGATGATGGGTGATGGATGGATGGGTGATGGATGATGGATGATGGATGGATGGATGATGGGTGATGGATGGATGGGTGATGGATGATGGATGGATGGATGGATGGATGATGGGTGATGGATGGGTGATGGATGATGGATGGATGGATGATGGGTGATGGATGATGGATGGATGGATGATGAATAGATGATGGATGATGGGTGATGGATGGATGGGTGATGGATGATGGATGGATGGATGGATGGATGGATGATGGATGGATGGATAATGGATGGATGATGGGTGATGGGTGATGGGTGATGGGTGATGGATGGATGGATGATGGATGGATGGATAGATGGGTGATGGATCATGGATGGATGATGGATGATGGATAGATGGATGGATAGATGTTCCTACCTTCAATAGGGCCATGGCTGTGGGAGTGTTTGTGTGCTGAGTTTACATAAACAGAATTTATGTATTCAAACTGGCAACAGGGAGTGTGTTGAGGGCATGCTCTTTGACTTCAGCCCCGGTTTATGTTATGTAACATAGGCTGTTGTAGGAGGAGGGGGCAGAGAACAGTGTTAGTCTGTGATTGCTCTATAGGAATGAGTAGAGAGGATTGTGAAACTCTGTGATGTGCAAAAACAATGTTTTTGGAATACTGGTTTCAAGTACAAGGCCAATTTTGGGAAATTTTTTTGGGGAATATCCCTTTAGCAAGTTGCATGTATACTTACGTTCTGCCGTAGTAGGGTTGTAACGCTTGCCACGTCCTCTGCAGCTACTCCTGGACCTCCATATGCCCTGACGGTGGTTGAGGTCACCAAAAGACACGTAGAACTGAAATGGGAAGCTCCTAAGAGCAACGGTGGAAGACCCATCACCAGGTTGGTTCTGACGTCTCTAAAATGGAGACCATTTAAATCTTCCTAAATGAGCGGCTAAGAAACAAACAAATGAATATTTGTTTCCCCAGATATGTGATTGAGAAGAAGGAGAAGTTGGGAAGTCGCTGGGTGAAGTGTTGTAAGACCCCAGACCGGCAGACCCAGTTCAAGGTGACCGACGTGGACGAGGGAAGCGAGGTGCAGTTCCAGGTCCGGGCCGAGAACGAGGCCGGAGTAGGAGATCCTAGTGAGCCCACAATGTTCCTCACCATCGAGGACGCCACCAGTAAGTAGCAACAGACGTTCCTCCTTATAAGCAATCAAGTAATAATGATGAAGACTAAAAATAATACTAATGTAAATATATATTGATTAAAGGGAATAAAGTACACACTCAAAAATGGAAGTACGAGACAAGAACCGTTCTGTACTTAGAGGTACACTTTTGAAAAATGTTCCCTCAAAGGTACAATATTGGTCTTTAAGAAGCCAGGAAGAGTACTAAGTGGCAGTAAAGGGTACACAAATGTCCTGCATTTGTGTACCCTTTTAAGTACATTTCTGTACTTCTATTTCTGAGTGTGTAGTAGATAGAATGTATGGCAATTTTAATGGCGCAGCAATATTCAATGTCTTGCTTTAAAAACAACATGGAAATCTGCAATGTTCCTGTTTCTCCCCAGGCCCCCCATCTCCTCCCGTGGAGGTGGCCGTCCCAGACGCCAGCAGGATGCACATCAACGTCACCTGGAAGCCCCCGACCAAGACCGGGGGCTGCCCCATCACGGGGTACCACGTGGAGGTGGCCGAGGCCCGCCCGGAGCTGAAGTGGCTTCGGGTCAACAACAGGCCCATCAAGGAGCTCCAGTTCAGGATCGACGATGGGATAAAGCCGGAGAAGAAGTACGTCATCAGGGTCCGCGCCATCAACTCGGTGGGAGTCGGCGACCCCTCGGACGTCACCGACAAGGTCTTCACCAAGGATCCTGACTGTGAGTTTCTCCGTCGCAACACAGTTGGATCGATCTATCTATTGACTGAAGAATCACTAAATCATCATGTCAGGCTTTCTGAGAACAATGTCGAGTAAAACTAACAGTTAAGAATTTCTAGCATTAGCTGGTGTATCCTTAGGAAGTTGGAGATCACAAGCATTCTAGCGCTAAATATAATGTTTATAACAATACCAAAATGCATTTATCAGAGTGGATACCTCCACCACTGGCTGGACAATGAACAATAAATGTGGATGTTCCACCTCAAATTGATAAAGAATCCTTCCAATAAGTCCTGGATTCTGATGCTAAACCAGATCCCCACCTAAACGAAATGGATGTGGATCTAGATGTGCTGCTAACAGTCAACAAACCAAATACAATCCGAGGTAATAAATAACCGTTCTGTCTCATCCCAAGGTGCCCCGACCATGGACCTGGAGGCCAAGGACGTTGTGGTGGTCGAAGGAGAGAAGCTGCACCTGGACATCCCCTACACCGCCATCCCCACGCCCAAGATGGTCTGGCACAAGAACACCGTGGAGTGCAAGGCGGACGACAGGCTCTCCATGACTGTGGAGATGAACAACGCACACCTGGACCTGTTGAAATGCACCCACGCTGATGCCGGAGCATACGCCATCACGCTGGAGAACAACCTGGGCACCGCCACAGGAACCGTCAACGTTGTTGTCATAGGTGCGACACATACTGTTCCTGTAGTGTCTTGTCCCTCAGTGTTCCTTAAAGCTCCTTTAGCGAATATCTGATAGGAAACCCAATCTGTTTTTTATGCTTCACACCTTCAAGGAGGTAATATGCCTCTGTGATACAGATACAATACAAAAATCCATTTAACTTATAATAAAACTTTAAAAATAAAAGGTCACTTTTTCCTTTGCCCTATGTGTATGTATAGATATCTGATGATCTCTTTTGGAGGTAGCATCCAATCAAACGTTTGCCCCCTGCACCCTGTAGGTCTTCCTGGACCGTGCAAGGACATCAGCTCAAGTGACGTTACCAAGAACTCCTGTCAGATTAGCTGGGAAGCGCCAGAGAACGATGGAGGCACACCCATCGTCAGCTACACCCTGGAGCGCCGCGAGGCCTCCAAGAAGACCTACGTGCCTGTCACGTCAGGGGAGAATGCCCTGACCCACACTGTCAAGGACCTGTACTTGAACTGCGAATATCACTTCCGGGTCAAGGCCTTCAACAAGGTTGGCGCCGGAGAGTACTTGGATCTGCGCAACCCAGTCATTACTGAGGAAATAAAGCGTAAGAGCTCCGTTAAATTTTTATGTCAAGTTCAACACTACACTGTTGTTTCTGGAATTAACATTTAAAGCGAGAAAAACTTAATATTAATGTAACTACCTAACTAATATTACTTTAATGTTATAATCTGGTTTCTAGGTGTGACATAGTTGGCAAAATGACATGATTGACTAACGGCAGTGTTGGGTCCACCGGAAAGGATAGGAGGAACTGATTTCTGGTTTCAAATTGATCACCTGCCACTTATCGTGTCTCCAAAATGTTGATTACTCGTCATCCACAGAGAAACCAGACCCACCCATCCAGGTGGAGGCCTACGACCCCACCTCCAAGTCCATCACCGTCTCATGGAAGGCCCCCGACTATGACGGAGGCTGCGCTATCCAGGGCTACATCCTGGAAAAGATTGAGAAGGACGGAGATCGCTATGAGAGGATCAACCCCAACCTGGTGCCAGGGTTCTCCTACGTGGTGACGGGCCTCAAGGAAGACATGGAGTACCAGTTCAGGGTCCGGGCCGAGAATGCCGCTGGCGTCAGTGAGCCGTCGCGTAGCTCACAGCCTCTCAAGGCGGCCGATCCCGTTGGTACGAACAAACCGCACACACAGAACCATGGTTCATGGTGAATACGAGGTCTGAAATGTTAGAGATGTTCCTGGTGGGTCAGACAGAAAGATATGCTCACTCACAGACTCTGTAGACTGCCTGGTTAAAGTCACTAAATACAGAAAGGATCTTTTAGAGTCTATTATTCTATAATCTATGTATACGTAATTTGTAGAGGCATGCAAGAAAGAACAGCAAAGCGTAGTCACATCCCATCCGAAGACTTCCAGCATTGCTATCACAAGGGTCTAGCTGTTGGACTCCCAGCCAGTAGGGGGGAGGATGGTCTAGTGGTCTAGGTGTTGGACTCCCAGCCAGTAGGGGGCAGGATAGTCTTGTGGTCTGGGTGTTGGACTCCCAGCCAGTAGGTGGCAGGATAGTCTAGTGGTCTAGGTGTTGGACTCCCAGCCAGTAGGGGGCAGGATAGTCTAGTGGTCTAGGTGTTGG
>JAOEHI010046792.1:0-20730 GCA_025447815.1 Percopsis transmontana | reverse complement strand
TTTTATCCAAAGCGACTTACTATTACATGGAGCAGATGGGGGTTAGGCATCTTGCTCAAGGATGCTTACAGGTAGGCTGACTCTGGTTTCAAATTGGTTACTCGTGCAGTATTTTTCAAGGGGAGAAAGAGAAATGCTTTGTATGTTTGTAGAATTGCCAAATGCAGAGACATGTTGGCACGTGGTGTACAGTAAATTCAAATACTATTTATCCCCAGGGGGCAATTAAATGACACAAAGAGCAGCATATTCCACCACATACAGTACATCATCAATAAAAAAATATATTAAATAAAATAAATACACAAATGGTAATATGTAAAAGGAAAAAAAGGGGGAGGGGGATGGGATGAGTGCATCACTCTACAGAATGTTGTAGGTGCAAGGTGTAGTTAAGATGCAGCTATTCTTTATCTTTGTTCCTTTTATTGCTCTGTGATTCCTTCTTATCTGAGTCAGTCTTCCCTCTGCCTCCAGATATTTAATGGATGGAGCAGAGTCCAGCTCCGAGAGCGAGATGGATGTGGAGGACCAGAGTGAGGAGGAGAAGGACACGAAGGTATTTTTGATTTTTTTTTGGTCTGCGAGACCATGTTTAAAGCACAATAGGCATGATGAGGGATGTGTGACCCGATCCGAAGTATTTTGAGGAAAATTAACGGTACACTCCTCGATTGCCTTTTAGTCCCCTCCAGAACCACAATTTTCCTCCCCAATTCACTGGTTATGTAGGAAACTGTGCATCAAAGGATAACTGTGAGCCTAAGAGCTCTGTAGGGGAGTAGAGAAATGTGCGAGCCTCTCAACACTGTGGAACTGTGCACTTTGTACACAAAACGTTTTTGTAACGCTTATTTCAACTACAACGTCCACACACAAGCCAATTTGACCCTGGTGTACTGCATAATAGTTAAGCTCATTACTGTATAAGAGAGATGAACTGTAATTTGTGAATTTTGGCTAATTTCTCCTAACCATCACCTGATCAATCGAATTGATTAGGAAAGGTAAAATCAATCATCCCTGCTTTGCTGCAGAATGTTCACAGAACTCCCACAATCCTCTTGGTTTATTCAGAGCACCAATATTTTCTATCTGATCCTTTCAGAATGCTTTGTCAATTTTTTTCAGGCTCTACAGAAGCAGGAGAGACTGGTGACACCGAAAAATCCCGTGATAAAGACAGAGGAAGATGACGAGTTTGGTGGGTCCACAGACGTGGATGAACCAGGTTTGAAACAAGCAATACTACAATTTAGGCAATCGACATCCGCACAATCGCTTCAGGAACCCTGTGTAGATAGTCACTTTAGTCGAAATCCCGGCAGGAGAAGATAGAGAAACTCTTTCCGAGAAGCTACCTTGGTCTGAAGGGGTGTCTGTCTCTAGGATGATGTCCTTGGAGAGATTTTCAAATTGTGTGTCTCATTGTACGTGAGTGGTAACTGCCGTCCACCTGAGACTCAGATAAGAATGAGGATGAAATGATAGGGGGTGAAGTGGCCACACAGCCCCTTAACAGGGCCATACAGAGAAAATAAAAAGGATGGCTTTTAAAGATCAAATGGGTTATTGAAGAATTTTGATATAGTGGGAAAACAAGACTGTTAAATTCGCTTGGGTGTTAAAGCTGAAATGGTCTTTTGTTTTGGATTTAAGGGTAACTTGTGTTGTCATAACATTATGAACGTTAATTAGGCCAGATATCAGACCGCTTGTAGAGATTTTAAATTGGATTTTGGTTCTCCGTGTGATGATAATCCTTGTAGTATCCTTGAGCCAGGTACTCCAACCCTCTGCTCGTCATTTGCTAAAATACCTGAATGAATCTGCACCACAAACTATTGATGAAAAGAGAAATTGTTTTTAATGTTGTATATTAATGCGGTTTTACTTCAAACACACCACCACAACCTTCATTGTTTTTGTCATTGTAAAATCAACAAAAAAATTGCCTATGGTTTTTATTAATATTTTATCATTATTATGATACAGGAGTTTGCTCATAAATGGCCTGGACTAGGACGTGATGCACTGTTTAAGGCTTAAAATAACTTGAGAGGGAGAATTGGTATCAGTAAAGCAGAAGGGTCTGAAATAAATCAAAAGGGACAATAGGACAGCAAGAGCAGCGCAGTGATTGGACAAGAGGGGCCACTTTATTGAAGTACCCAGAGATGGATGTATTGAGACCAGCGCCCTGGAAAGGACAGGAACACATAAATGTAGTTTAAGAGGAGTGGAAGAAGGAAAGAGAGATGCAACGTAGAGGGACTTGTGCATGATTCTCATTTCTATGTTAATGCAAGGCCAGGATTATAGCGCGGGGTCGCATTAGTGAGCAAACACGACGAACCGTCGCATACCAACTGAGATTGTTTGCCTTAAGCAGCCTTAGAGGTGGTATTGGGATTCAGTGGAAGAAATCAGCGTGATATTTAACTGCCTCTCCTATCTCCTTTTAACGGCATAGTCAATTAATGACAAAACTGGTGTTTATGGTGTTACCAAAATTGATTTCATCTGAAGAAATCTTGTTAACATAAACTTTTACAAAATGGGACCGGTGTGGCATAATTATTATTATAAAAAAATAAGGCTTATATTATCCTCTATCCTATGACAAAGACTATTTGATATTGCCTTGACAGGCCACTGTGAACAGGAAAATCGGTATAGTGCAATGACTTTACTCATGTCCGCTTGTGATTCAGGCCACAGTTAAGTATCAGGAACAATTATTTTAAGGCGTCTGTAAAATATCCTCCCTGGTCATTTCTAGTGTAGGTTAATTTTGCTGAACTGACATAAATCACTTAAATTCACAGGAGACGATGATGAGTCTGCTATGGACACAGAGGACGAGCTCAAGAGGTAATGAAATGCTTGGTGCTAATAATTGGCTTTTGGGGTAACCATTGAACCAGTGAACTTTTTAGATCAACCCTGCCTGACACCTTGTATATAACTCAAGAACTCTCCATTACTGAATGTTCAGCTTGCTGTGACCTGATCCATTTAAATCATTTCAGTGTCTTGCCGCCTAGGTTTATACCCTAGTGTAATAATTGAAATATACTTGATTTCTACAGGTAAAAAAAAATTGAGTTATACAGACAAACACTTGTTTGTTATTAAAAAACCTTTCACACCAATGGAGAAAATGTGTACTGCTTGAATCGGTCAAATATCCTCACTGGGATCTTCGAAATTTGTTTTAATCTGAAAGATTTTCCACAGCCCATTAAGTAGGCTCTGATAATGACGGCTGGTTATAATATCAGCCTTAAACTCCTTAATTCCCTTATGTCTTTGTGTTCTTGCCTATTGCAATATGGGATAAACTGATGCACACTGATGGGGTTTAACCCTCCCTGCGTTGCCTTCCTCCTCTTCTTCCTCCTCTTCTTCCTGCAGGGTGGACAGCGTGAGCAGACAGAAGAAAGCAGCCACTGTGAGTGGAAAGGTAAAAAAGGAAGATCCTTACGGAGGGTCGACTGATGAGAACACGGACGCCGAGGCTGAAGAGGACCGAGGCATCCCGGAGCTGCCAGGTCTGTCTCGCCACCGCCAGCTCTCTACCCTGTCTCACTGTCGTCAGCCCCGCTTAATGCGTCTGTGCTGCTGTATCTCATTACAGGCCTGCATCCCTTTCCTGGTTTGACTTTAAAAGCAACAATAGCTGCCTCTCCTATTAAGGCCTCCCATGTGCAAACAAATATATATGTGTTAACATATTTAAATAAAAAGCAATGATGGCCACTTCTTTTGTTGAACAATGAATTCATTCTACTTTTGCTTTACTTCTAGATTTTCTGAAAGGAAAGAGATTTTTCCTTTATGGCCAGTTCCCTAATAACGAGAGACGTCTGCTGTTGCGATACATTGTTGCCTTCAACGGGTAAGAGTCTTTGCAGTCAGTGAAATAATATAGGGTGTTGTGAAATGGTTGAAAGAATGTAATTAATTTTATGTCCTATACAATAGCTTTTATAAATCACTTTACCTTTAGGGGACAGAATAATCTTGTTGTGGGTTCGATCCCAACATGCCCAACCTACCTGTAAGCATCCTTGAGCTTGATGCCTAAACCCTACTGTACCTGCTCCTTAACACTTCAAATTTTTCTCGCTGTAAGTCATTTTGGATATTCATTCTTGTCCTTCTCTCTTCCTCAGTGTTGTAGAGGACTATATGAATGAAAAGGTGCAGTTTGTTTTAACCAGTGAAGGATGGCATGACTCATTTGAAGACGTGAGTATATGTTTAACTTTGTGACCTTTGGTAGATGGAAGTATTTGTATAACAGCCTCAAAATAGCATAGGCCTGGTGTAAGTACGTTTGATTTCCTGCACTTTTCTTCTATGTTCTTGTGCACATGCACTAGGCTTTGCTTATTTTGTGAAGGTAAGCAGGGAAGTACAGCCAAGGTGTGCGTGAGTGCTGAGCCTGCGGTCTGTTCACAGCACCCCAGGGTAAAGCAGCATTATGTTTGGGGAAACATAATTAAAATGCTTTCAAGACAAGAATATGTGCTTAATTTTTATCTCAGAGGTTTTAATAAAGAGAACAGGTGTGCTTGTTGTGAAAACAGGGTACTGTTGTCTTCCTCTGTTTTTCTGTCTTTTCTCTCATTCAGTGTGTCTTTGTCACTTAACATCTTTTGAATTGCAGGCACTGATGGAGAATGGAAATCTGAGCTTTGTCAAACCCACATGGATTTATGCCATCAATGAACGACAAAAGATGTTACCCTATCAGCCTTACACTGTTGTCCCTTGAACACACACACACGCATCTATATAAACATGCATTGGAGAAAGCCATAGACATTACTTTCTTAAACCACACCGCATTTTATACATAAATTAAGCAATAATCTGGTTATGATTCATAAATACCTTGCCTTGACATTTTAAATAAAACAGACTCCTTTCAGGATATTTCAATAGATTTGGTAAAAGCGTTGGCAGAGGTGAAGTAAAAAAGTATTTTCTCTTTGGTCTTTATTTTATGTTAGCAATCTACTTAAGGTTGAAAAAAAATTATATATAATTTTTTTTTCTTTTTTTTAAAGTTTAGTTCCGCAGCTGTGGCCTGGCCAGAATAGTCTTGACTTTGCCCGTTTGCTATGCTCTCCATAAACAAGGCTAATACTTGTTCTTTCAGAATGTGTTAAATCTCAGTCTGTGTGCTACAGTTTGATGCAGTTCACCTCTGCTACCTCATGGTCTGTCTGGAAATGAGTTATCATCCTCGTCCTGACTGCCACCGGCACTGATAAGATGCATGGCTGGTGTTAGGTGGCAGATTAAGATGAGACCAGGAGAAAGTCAACTTAAAGGTCACTGTTATTTAAGGCTACAGCCAAACTAAAGAAATAAGTCCTAGGATATCATTATCTTTTTAAAAAAAAAATAAGTTTGTTAAATGTTATGAGTAGAAAAGTATCAAAGCTCTGTGTGTTAGTAGAGCTTGATAAAGGCATTTTGTATTTCTATTTGTGTTCATGAATTTCACGAGACATTTTCTAGACTGCGTCGCTTGATTCTCAGAATGCGTACTTAAGCATATGTTCTCCAATTTGGGGCTAATCAACGGGTTTGCCTCCTTGTCTGATTCAAAGTGGTTTGTTTATATTTGTATCTTCGTATTTAATTATGCCTAAATAAATAAAAAACATTTTTTTAACTTATTGAAAAGCTCTTGTTTTTGTCTCTCAAGCCCTTGTTACGGTCTCTGTGGTCTGAGAGCCACTTTCAGCCTAGCCTTTCTCTCCAGATCTGTGATTTCCCTACTTTGCCTTCTAAGTTCCGCAGAGCACATCCTTTACTCCTAAATCAGGATTAGAAAACGGGGATGTTTGTGCACTTGGAAGGGAAGTTTGTTAAAGTGCAGATGGCTTCTGTCAGTTCTTGGCTAGGATCATAATGCTTAATCTGTGCTGTTGTGAGGTGAATGCAATCTCACACCAACATCCCACTATTAGGCACAGTATTACTATACTTTGCCACCTTGTCAGAAACTGATCATCTTTTTTTTAATATATGGAGGACAGTGCTAGGTTATGTCTATTTAGGTCCCAGGGCCGGCTGAATTGTGACAGTTGACATAACTCGTCATATTTCATTCAAATTTACTGTCCTTGAGATAAGAGGTCGAGGGCCTGAAAGGACACATTGACAAGTCTTTCTACCTTACCTCATCCAAAAAATATTTTCCTAAGGCTCATGTAAAAGATGCAGCGGTAATCCATCCGCCCTAATGGGGTCTTTGCAAATATCACAATTTCTTTCCACCAACTATTGTTGACAAAGAATGTAGGCCTATTGTATAGCCTGTATAATATGCCTACGCAATAGACTTCCTCCTAGTTGTCTGTTTTTATCGAGGTCTACTTTGATCTCTAATATGGTATAGCCCACATTATTACATACAGTGCCTACTGTAGTCATTTTCAATATATACAGTAGGCCCTATATTGCATTTTAGCCATCAAACATGTCCCTCTTACGGGCGGATTTAAATCGGTGCGCTGCCAAAAGCATACAAATGGACAGTGACTTAAATTTGGGGATAATTAGATTTGCCACGCAGTAGCCTACTTAGTCTTTGACTGTCTCTCAGACAAACACTTTTAATGGCTTTTTATCGCAACGAGTTTGCGGCTGTGAGAGCCCCCTCCACTCTGATCTGCTAGTTCTGTGTGCAATTTGTCCTCCACTGCTCGTTTATCACAGAGGAGCTCTGCTCCGCTCCGCGCTGACCCGTTCCGCCAACAACCGCGAGAAGGAAAATAACAAATTGAGCGTGGAACGGAGTGCGCTGCTTGTACGCTGGGGTCAAGGTGGAACTGTCAGCCAAAAATTGTTTGACATGTCGGTCGGGATGCAGCTGCTTGACGGCCAATTTATTGCTCAGTGCTGTTCTTGAAAGGAGACCGGACCTGACATGCAGTTTTGCTAATTGAGGGTAAGTGAATTACCGTTATTTAATCGCGTTGGAGGCGTTTGATCGCTAGATTCTTTTCTCTCTTTTTTAATTTTTTTTTATTTTTACTGATATTAAGCCTAATTAAGCAAATTCCTTTTCTATTACAATATTAGGATGTTGCATTTGGAAACTCTGGAATTAAACATGTTTATTGTGGTAGCCTAATATTGAAACTCCTAAATGTAACAGAAATAGGCTACCGTAGCCTATATTTAGTTGCAGCATGCTGGGGCTGGATAGGGGTAATTGTATGAGGGGACAGTCCATGTTCATAGACGGCCAATTTGTCCCCAAATAGCTAATTGACTGATTATGCGGGTATAATCGACGTGACTTTTGCGTATCTTTCTCTCCTGCTCCGTATTTCAAAGGCCGGCCAGCCCACATCCAAATCCATTCCACTTAAATCGTTCTCTCATGATCTCCATGTCATGATTTAACCTTTACTGTAGCCTACTGTAATGGATCATTACAGTACATTACTCATCTTGTCACTTCATCTGAATCTTTGATTGACGCAGAAAAACAAACAAATTTGTGCGCTCACAAATTAGCGATCTTTCGTTGGAATTCTTTAAACTTTGAAATTCTTGTAGGATACTCATTATTTTGATCTGGTTTCTGGCAGCCAAGAGTTAGCTAAATATGACTATGTAGCTCACTCGTTCCTCGTCCGTCTACAATATTTTTCGGATTTGGATTGAGAATTGCTGTAGCATATGCTGTTACTTCTGTAAATGAATCCACATTTAATCCACAATAAACAATATTATTATATTTATATTACATATTATATTATTATTATATTGAGGACATATATTTGTATACACTGTTTGTGTAAAATGAGCCTGTGGAAAACTTTTTTTTTTTTTCATAAAATGGAGGTGAAATTACATGACAGCTTTTTGATAATATCAATAATAGTATTTTTGTATCCTATTGCAATACAAACACATAATAACGATCTTAAAAAAATGTTTCTCCATAATATGGAAAAGAAATGTCAGGAAAAAATGATAATGCGACACATAGCCTACTGCTGACATTCCTCTTTATTTTCTAACATCTCTCTAAAAATGTTTTAGGTCATATTGTGGGTAAAACAGTTAATAAAAGTTTTAGTTTGAAACATGGAGTGCATCCTTCATGTTGAGTCTCTCGCACTCATCTCTAACTCCTCCGCTTACAGTTCTTATAGCCTCACACTGTTCTCTGCCTCCCCCCTACAGTTGTTTCAAAATATAAATGGTGAGCTGGGGCTGAAATTGGGGTTCTGGGGTTCTGCTATAATGCATGTACTCAAGGAGTGTATCAATAAGTGGAATTTAAGTTATTGACTATGAATAAATGGACAATACAGTCTCTCTCTCTCTCTCTCTCTCTCTCTCTCTCCATTAAGCATCTAATGTTAGCCTATAGGTTTTACATTTATGCAGGACTTGATCAAAAGTTAACTTTAGAATCCATGCAGTAATTACCAATAATAGCATCAGTTGTACATGTAAAGGACATTGACTTACAAATAAAATTAGATTATTTTGCAGGGAACAGTTATCTTGTTCAAGAATCCAGTTATTTTTATGGCTCTAGTACTAGGGGTAAAACACCCAGGCCATCTGACTATGCTGACACCTTTATGAATGTCTTCCAAGGCATGGGAGGGTGCCAAAGGCATGAGACATCAGTGGAAGTGTCTTCCCCTGGTCTCAGCAGTGAGCTGATTACAGCTGCAGAATATCCACATCTTTTCCAGTGGCTGGAACTTATTCATGCCTCTCAATGAACGAAATGAAAGATTTATTGCGCAGCAGCTCATGCCTTGAGCAGAGTATCTGCGATTTTGGAAAAAGTGAATTTTTTTTCAGGCAAATGGAGGGGCACACAAGGCTAGAGATGTAATAGACCTGTCTAGAGCCTCAGGGGAGGAGCGATGGAGAAGAAAAGTGAGATAAGAGAAAGGAGTAGAGAAAACAGCCCACGACTGCTGTTGAAGGTAGATTTATAATGAACGTTTTCAGTGCATCTCTATTAAAAAGGCAGCAGTGACTTGATAAGAAGAGCCTCTACTCATCAATTCTGCGTCACTGCTGGCCAACATCCTTACTTCCAGGCAAAATACACCCTCTACTGCAAAGGGTGTGTTTTTTTCTAGAAGAAAGATGTGGTCCATAATCGAATCCCACACTAGAAAGGAAATTTGCAATTATCATATCCATTCCGAAGCAGCTCGCTTTTTTAGTGAGCACCTCAACTGCTGAATACAACAAAATAGACATGCTATTAAAAGGCTGTTAAGGTATGTGCATTTTTAAATACATGGTGATTGTAGCCGTATGAAGTACACTGCATGCATATCCTAAGGTTCTTTTAAAGGCAACAGATTTACAAGCTACTGTACTGTTGACTTTAACATAAAATAGTTTCATTTTTATGCTCCCTAAATCCACGAATGGTGTATTGACACTTTGGATTACTGTGGGGCCCAGTGTGAACATGTAATAATCAATATAATAATTACCGTAGGTCATCAGAATGTGATCTCACAGATCCCATCAAAACTACAGGTTGTGTCTTAGCCTTTGACAACTTCAACCTGTGCACTTGCTTGTTTTGTTTTTTTTGGGTCTGGCTTCATAGGGGTAATCTGCTCCTCAGAAAGCTTTGAAAAGAAGCAGTGATTCAGTCTCACAGACCTTAGATCCACATTACAATCAATAATAAAACGTCTTTTTTTAAATACAATTTTGGAGGAACAATACATAATACAATACAATATAATGTACAATTCTAATTATTTTTCTTTTACTATTTTAATGCATCTTAGTTTCCAGTCCCTTCAATAATATTATTTCACGGTACTGCATATGCTATATTTTTTATACTTCAAGGCTAAACAGTCATAGCCTGTTAAACCATCCTGCTTTTGAAAGTTCTGCAATTACAATTTGCTCTGCTTTACATATTAGCCTGGGGAAAGTCTCACTTGAAAAACGTTTAGAGAAGCACAAGGCCAATCAGCATCCAGGTGTGTAGTTCAGTTGGTGCCGAAAGCATTTTTTTGTTCCATGTTTGGGGAAATCATCCCCATACTTCTCATTTTCTGATTGGTTGAAGGTGGTCCATCATCTGCTAATGATTTGATTGCGACCTATTTGCACAGTCTGACAAAGGACATTGAATAGGTAGAGTCCAGACTGATGTGCAGAGCAGAAAAATTGCAAAATCAGCATGATCTTACTGGGCTAAAACCACCAAGGTTTATTTATTTTTATCTTAAATTGCTGCTAACAAAGGTGACTGTATGAAGCTATTATTATAAAGACTAATTAATTAATTAAATCCTTAATTTAAATGTAAAAGTAATCATAAAATGTAATGATCCTCTTCTGCATTACGTTGCCATACATACATTATTTGGCGTGTATATTTGAATAAAAAAAGCCTTATAATTTCCTTTCAATTAGATTTGTAGTGTATGTTGTAATTTAATTATAGAATATTCCCCAAACATGAATTGCTGTACATGTTGGGAGTGCATTCCCTATTTGTAAAATATAAGTTGTCTGCATTCTTATTACTACTGTGACAAAGCTTATAATGTACACTAATTGCATCTAAATTGTAAACTGTCGTCCAATGAATGAAATCAATAAGTAATGATTGTTCCAATCAATGCTGGTTATTGTCTATGCCTTTACATGTGTTAGGCAGCAGGCACATCAAAAGTCTATTATAGAGAACCTCATTGGTTATGCCCTTGGGGTGCCTCACAATAGCTTATTGACTATTGTTTGACCGTCATATTTGGGGTGTGGAGACTAGACAGTGAAAACAAATTCCTTTTAAAACCTTGGAAGAGATAGGAGAGTTCAAACGACTTCCTGTAGGGGATGAATATTGCATGTCTTTATGATTTATGTTATTAGATATACAGTTTAGTTAGCATATCAGACCACAGGTAGGTCAGTTCAAGGTGCCGGAGAGATGAGGAAGGAACTTTTGAAGCATGTGTTAGAAAGGCTCTCAACTTTTGCTCCCCCTGCATGGAATCGCTTTTCAGAAACTTTTCAGTTGTCTACGCTCTGAAAATTTTGAACAGGTGGTTGAATCACAAAATAATCAGTTGGATGAATGTGGCCTAATGATAAAGTCCTCTATATTCTCCCACTCCCATTGACTGAAACATGTTATTACAAGTGCTGTAGCTCTGTTGGTTTGGTGTCGATTGTTTGTTTATATGTTTATAATATGCTGATTATGTTTGAAACTGAGCTGTGCATGAACATGCACGTGTCTGTGGGTAGAGAACGATGTGAGCCTATGAGTGATGCAGGGGGTGGAGTAGAGATGAGTGCAAACCACTCATCACTCATGTATTGGAGAGAGGCGTATGCTGCGGTTGTTTCAAACCAAAACGTCAATATTATTGTGAACACGGCAATTTAACATTATTTAAAAAACATTTTTACTAACCAGCTTCTCAAAAGTCTGGACATTTTGAAGAAGGTCTTAATGTTTTCTGTGCTGCTAACTTCCAGAGTGGTCCGGCCAACCGGAGCAATATGGCTCTGCTCAACGAGACAGACGAGAGCTTCCCCTCGTCCCTTCCCACCTTCCCCTTCTCCTTCGCCGCGCCCAATTTGTCCCTTTTCCTAGGCCCCGGGCCCCTGTTTCCCCCCTCCCCGCCCTCCCCCCTGGCCCCCTCCAACTGCTCGGGCGCCCCGTTGCCGTCCTCGCCTCCGCGCAACTTCTACGCGGTGCTGCTGGTGCTTGTGATCTTCTGCGTGGTGTTTGGCAACGTGCTGGTGTGCGTGGCGGTGTCGCGGGAGCGCTCCCTCCAGACAACCACCAACTACCTCATCGTCTCCCTGGCTGTGTCTGACCTGCTGCTGGCCACGCTCGTCATGCCCTGGGGTGTCTACCTGGAGGTGTGTGTGTGTGTGTGTGTGTGTGTCTGGGGGGGGGTGTCTATTAGCCAAGGGCAGCCAATAATGCAATTCTTCAATGAGTTTATATTATGTTTAAAGGTACACTCTGTTGTTGCTAGTGTTGCAACCACAAGGGCAATTCCTTGTGACAAAGAGTGTACTTTACTCTTTTTTGTGCATAATATACTAAAACATTTCTGTTTTTTTTATTACATTAGTGCCAAGAAAGGCATCATGTTCAAATGTTCGAGAACCCCCCTGTTAGTGGACACTTGTGTTGTCGTAGAAGCTGTACCTTTTTTTACTAATGCTTTGACTTTAATTGGAGATAATTTCATTTTGCATACACATTTACAGTACCTTGCAGCTAACAAGCCCTGCTAATGTTTTGACCCAGTTGGTAGCACTGAATTTTTACAAGCAGGGCTGACAGTAAAGTCAAAGCCAATCACCACTCCAGTCAATCTCATTACCGATTAACACATTTCATGAATTAAGTATTTTACTGTTTTTTATTGTTGTAATTCCAATTTCCCTGTGTTGAAGGTGGTGGGAGAATGGCGCTTCAGTCTTATCCACTGTGACCTCCTGCTCACCCTGGACGTCATGATGTGCACGGCCAGTATCCTCAACCTCTGCGCTATCAGCATCGACCGGTGTGCTTCTTTCTCTTTTTTGGTATATCCTTCTCGAAAGATGAACGGTCGAGACTTGACAAAGATGACATCTATAACGGCTCTCCTTGTAGTTTTACCTTAAAGTCCACAGATAATGGTGTTTTCTTACCATTAATTACAAGAGTTATTTAATATATTATAGAATGGGCATGCCTGCATACATTTATGCGTGTTTGCGTGCACAGAGAAACACACACATACAGACTCATTCTCATTGGCAGTGCTGACACAGCTGAGTACGGAACTGCTTGTTGCCTTTCAGAAGGAAATTGAGGTCTTTCAAGGTCTAGTAAAATCAGTGACAGGATTCTCAGATTGCGTTGGGTCAAAGGGACTACATTAGTTATTTGAGGCTCCGGAATTTGTGTAAATGACTTTTTACAGAGTGTAGTATTGGGGACCAGACTATCAGCAGGTCAGGCTGTGTGCAGCTGTGTCCTAATTCAGCTGTTGCTTTGACACATTTCAGGATGTGCCGCTTTAGCCAATAAACCACGTTTGTACTGCGAGAGAGGACACCCTTGTTCTTGTGTTTAGGCAGAAGGTGCCCTTTAGCTGGTTTTCAAAAACATTGGGGGGAAAAGTCCAAGGCACACCTGTCTTCTTAAATTTAACAGACTTCTGTCTGTTAGATTTAAAAAGCTTTTATTTTAACAGCATGTCTAACAAAGGACAGTAAAAAACATTTTAAAAAGCCATGCTGGCACAACTAATGCATTTTAGCATTCTTGCCTTCCTGTGGCCTCAGTGGAATAGTGATCGTAGGGTTTTAGGTGAGGAGGTAGATATGCTGTTAGAATAAAGTTATTTTTTATTTAACAGGAGAGGTTCGTTGACTTTTTAAATTTCCCTGTTTCAAACAATGATTTGTATAACTGTTTGTCATGTGCGTGTGTTAGTATGGTCATTCATTAATCTTTTTTGTTTGTTTTTGTGTGAGAGCATGCTAATGTAAGTGTGTGTGTGTGTTGTGTACCCTTGCAGATACACAGCGGTGGCCATGCCCATGCTATACAACACCAGATACAGTTCGCGGAGGAGAGTAGCCGTGATGATTGCTGTTGTGTGGTTCCTCTCTTTCGCTATCTCCTGCCCTCTACTGTTTGGACTAAATAACACTGGTAACTACTGAATCTGGTGCTCCCCTGTCTAGTTCTCTACTAGCTTGCGCAATAAATGGCTGTAGTCAAGATCAGGTATTGGTCTTAGTTTAGACCAAAGTAGGCCAAAACAAAGTACAAGGCCAGATTCAACTAACCTTTCTAAACCTGGACTGTAAAAATGACCATGACTGGGTGGGTTTGGGTGGTGTTATTATCAAGCTTTGTACCTACAGCCTTTTTATTATTTACATTTAAGGTGTAAACTGTAACATGGATGGTCTGACTTGATGCATGCACATGCCTGTGTGTACACACATTCTACAGCTGTCCCAATATTCTGGTCCATCTTGTATTGAGTTTGATCAAAATCCATTGAAGAGAAGCTAAATAATTAAACAATGCCATGTATCTGTTCAGTTAGGGCGCCCACCCATGCAGCAAATTATCTGACTATATTTTCATGAGTAAAGACTGTTAAGTCATATCTTCACCCATCGCCTTTCAGCAGCTCTGACAGACATGTAATCAAATGACCAGAGACCAGCGCACACACAAAACCCTCTGCATGTGTTATTCATTTATCTATTACTACTTGAGAAGTAACGGAGGGAAGATCTCCTCACGATACCCCCATATTCAAACAAAGGCGGGTCTTCCAACAACTAGCTAGTAGTAATAACATTAAATACATTTCACTTAAACTGCCTTTCAAAAAACCCTAAAGATATTCTCTTTACCCATAGATTACAGGGCCATAATTTGCAACAGTAACAGTAGTGTGCTGTCTGTGCGGGTGAACTTGAACTGCTTAATTACGTCGCTTAATGCAACGCACTATTGTTCCTATTGTATTGTCAATAAAATGGTTTCAGTGAATGGATTGATTCCTTGTCTGTGAACTGTCGCTCAAGGCCCAGAAGGCACGACATGTTACGCCACCACTCATTATCTTAAAACTTTACGTCTTATGTTTAGCGTGTCTCTCTTCCTGTCTATTCACTAGCAAGTCGTGAGGGGACCAAGTGCAGTTTCGCGGATCCCGCGTTCGTGGTGTACTCCTCCGTGGCCTCCTTCTATGTGCCCTTCATCGTGACACTGCTGGTGTACGCGCAGATCTGCGTGGTGCTGCGGCGGCGGGGCCGGAGGACGGCCCCCCCGCGCCGACACTGCCTGCGGGCTCAGGGAGCAGCGGAGCCCGGAGAGAGCCAACGGCATAGGAAGGTAGGTACGGCTGTCAATCAAACGTCCCGCAGAGAACACACAGGTGCTCACTACAGAGTAACATCTGTATACTGTAGTTCACCCCAAGGGAATGAGCCATGTTTACAATACATTGTATTAGTGGTAACTATGTTTATTCTGGAGATTAACATCCTTCTCTGTGAGATTTGCATAATAGTTGTTACTTTTCTTTTGTTATAACTAGTGTCTGTACTTGCACAAAATTCAATTGTGTATTGTTTAGCACCATTCTTCCATTGATTGTTCCATACCACGGTTACATAACTGCATAGAGTTTTCATGAACTTTTACACCTACACACAATTCAGTTAACAATTCAGGACAGATACTAATATTAGTATTGGACAGGTCTTGATCCACAGTGGCAAACATATTCCCACACCAGGTGTAGAACTAGGACCCCTTCCTAGTAAATAGACCATACTGTATAAAGAATAACTGACCGGTTTGAAACACCGGGATTCACGGGGATCAGCGGGATTCTTTCTCAAAGCCATTCACATTCCAGACCCGTATCTAATTGCCTTTTGACTGCTGTCAGTTTTGACTCGGCCACAGCTGCGCCCTTTCCCCTCTCAGAATAAGTGTACACACCCAGAAGATGTGAAGCTGTGCACGCTGATGTTGCGTCCCCCTAGTGCTGCCCCCCAACGCAAGAAAGTGGTACGTTTTTGGAACAGTGAAATAATGGCACTTCTGTTTTCACTCCTTATTGTTCTACTTAACCTGCAGTTTTCTAGCCTCCTCCATCCCCTTACTGCACTGTGATTTCTTACATTCACAATTTTTATTATTTAGGGCTCTAGTTTCCGGATGGCGCAAGGCCGGCAGTAGCGCTAACCCAGCCTTAATGACAATTTCGTGGGTTTTTCTAAATTCGTGTGGGGGTTCAGTAGAGGGTGTGTCAGTCAAAATCAGAAGGCGCAATTGGTGTCAAATAAAACCAAATATTGCACTAGGCGTCTCCACCTGGTCTGACCCCGATACTACCACACACAGGCGTTCTGTGGTAATATCGGGGCTTTAGGCGAAGGTGCACTAACCTATCCAAAATCACACAACCCACTTTTGTGTATGTTATGTTGGCGTTTTTCATAAATAATTGAACTAATAGCTGTCCTTTTTAATCACATTCGGCATCTACGACATTGGCAGTTCACCGAAACAGAGAGCACGATGCTGTTAAAGGGGATGAGAGCAGCTGATTTGATTGGCCGTAATTGAAGACAGCACCCACCATTCCAACTGATAATTTATTCATTCTAATCCACCCTTTTACAACTGCACCGCCGTTGTGCTCGAATTACCGCCACTGCCACATGTCCCGAAATTAGCAAAAAAGTATTGTCCACACCTTAGAGCGACTTACGCTGTGGACTTGCACCATGCACCTTCGCTTGGGCCTTAACCGGGAAACTAGGGTCATTAGTGTTAGAGGTGCATTAAGCTTTTATCCCCTGAAAATAATGTTTTTTATTGTTTATACTACCATCTAGTGGTATAAATGCAATGGTGGGTGGTGACATACGCTATACGGGTCCTATTTAGCTATAAAAAATATAGCTTGTTTTCTGTACCTATGACGCAAAGTGACTATCCTATTTCATATTCAAGATAACACTAATTTGTATGTATTCCAAGTCCATTTTGGTTTAAAACATTGCTAAGGTCACCTCTAACAAAACCTAATATATTAAAATAATGACCAGTCCCATCCTCACCACTCTGTTTTCCCCTTAGACGTTGGTCAAGGAGGCAGTAGTGCACCCCCTGGAGGTGGAACCGGGTCAGTTCCTGTCTCAGACTGAGCAGAGCCTGGCGCCACGCGTCGCTCCCCAACCATCCTCCCGCGCGGGACAGTCCAGGATCTCGCTGTCGGTCTCGGTCGGACCCGCCCCCATCCTGCCCCCCGCCGTCACCAGCTCGGCTCTGATGCCCCGACCTGCCACACTCGAGGACGGTATGAGGGGCCGCGAGGGATGGAGAGAGCGCAGCGGAGTGAGAGAGATCGGGATCACCAAGGAGAGGGTTAGGGGGAGGCTGTCGCAGCAGAAGGAGCGCAAGGCCACGCAGATGTTGGCTATCGTGCTCGGTGAGGACAAATAAAACAGGCTGTGGGTGTTTTGATTAGGCACCAACCCATGATCCATTGGAGTTTACAACACTACATTATACAGTATACGTTCATATAAATGTATGGCCCTACGTTTCTATGTTACAATAGTGGCTACTGTGGACTAAAGTACAGTAATAGCATATCCCAGAGTAGAGACTGGATTTCCATCATCCTGCAGAGAACTTCCTCGACTCGTTTCTGGTGCGTTTGTTTGTAGTGGAGAGAATAGTAAAGACACCTAGAAGTAGTTTGTGACATCAGCTGTCTTGCAGACCGTCCGTCCAAAATCTCCCATAGGTGTTCTATCGGGTTGAGATCTGGTGACTGCAAAGGCCGTAGCATTGGATTCAAATAATTTGCATACTCATCAAATCATTCAGTGACCCCTTGGGGCATTGTTATCCTGAAAGAAACCATTCCCTGCAGAATATAAATACTGTATTTCACCAAGGGATAAAGATAATCATTCAGAAAAACTTTGTACGGATTTGCAGTGAATCTGCACACAGAATAAAAGAGCCTTCTGACCCCCTCACTCTTAGAGGGTCAACCATTCAGGCCTGTATCTGTCTTGGTGTTGTCTCTTGGCGTTGTGTGGTAGTTTTGGGGCTTTAGGCGAAGGTGAACTAAGCACAGACCAAAATCACACACGCCACTATTTTGTATGTTATGTTGGCCTATTTTGTGAATAATGTAACTAATGACCACTGTCATTAGTTACCTTTTTAATCACAAAACAAAATATTTGCACGTGTATCATTGTCTTCCAACAAATAGCAGTCATTGTGCGTCATTACTCATGGAAAACAACATGGTGACGGGGATTTCAATATTTCTATTAACCTCATTCAATCTGAAAGGACAAACTGATTTCCTAGGCCAATTGATGTGTGATCACAACTACTTAAGGTCTCCTGCTGTGTTCATAGAATGTGCAGGAAAGAGAGAAAGATTGTGTATTTTAAGACCTCACATTTTGGAAAGGGGTAATTGAGCCATTTTGGAATTTGTCTGTTTTAAATGCGAATCTTAGAAATGTGATTGGACAAAGAGGAGCAAAGTGTTAATGTGGACCTGTGTACGCTCAAACCTGCCCCATGTGGCCACAATGACACACTATCACTGTAATAATGCTGCAGTGTAAAACATACACACCAACGCTCTGCAACCTATGCCCTGTCTGTGCTCTCTTGTCCTGTCTATCAGGGGTGTTCATCATCTGCTGGCTGCCTTTTTTCCTGACCCATGTGCTGAAGGCTCACTGTAGCAGCTGTTGTATCTCCCCCTTCCTGTACAGCGCCGTCACCTGGCTGGGCTACCTCAACAGCGCGGTCAACCCCGTCATCTACACCACCTTCAACATTGAGTTCCGCAAAGCCTTCATCAAGATCCTGCACTGCTGAAGCGACGAGGGCGCTAGAGGGGTCACAAGCACTAGAGTGTTGGAGAGCTTGGCAGTGACAGAAGGATAGCGAATGAAGAATGGCGAGCAGATTTAATAGACAGGCAGGGGGAGAAGAGATGAGATTAAAGAGTAATGAGGAAGCCGCGATGTGAGGAGTAGGGGTAGGTCAAATGTGAAACAAGAGGAGAATGTAAACAGCCAAAACACCAAGGAATGAGTGGGGAGAACTGAACAGAAGAATTGAAAAGAATGAGAGTGCTGCAAACAATCAAGGGGGGGGGGGGGCTAAGAAGCAAGGCAAGAAAAATACACTAAGGAAACTCATCGAAATAGAGGCATGTCCTGCATATCGAGTGTCAAATGGGAATCGACGAGGGTTTGTAAACTCAAGTACATACTGACTTTGGGACTGTGTGCTTGAGGCCATACTTCCTCAGACGTGAACATTTTTCCAATTTACTAGAAAGTTTGACTGGTTTGAGGCTCTTTCTGTTATAGTTTCTTGTAAACTTGGCTAGCATAATTATTTGTAATTTGTTTGTATGCACTGGTTCCCCTTCTTAGAGTACTGGAAGTAAACTTGATTTGAGAGTATGGCACAAGAAATCTTTTTTCAAGCTCAAGGCTGTCTCACTTCTCACTTCTTTGCAAAACCAATTAGGAAACATGAAGTGAGACAGTGAACAAAATATCAGCAACCAGACAGGGGGAAGTCTTATTTGTGGAATATTCTTTGCTTTTGTAAACTGTGTTAATGTGAGAAATGTAAATATGGAATTTTGGAGCATAATCATAACTGTACAGATCAATGTATAAAGGTGTTCACTTCATTTTGGTTAAATACAAGTGAATTGGCAATTGCCGTTACTTCGGCAGTGATGTCTTGGTAGATTACGCCTACTAACTTGGCTTCAGCAAAACACTGAAAATATCAATTGATCTGATTATTTCAGTTTTGACAGCTGTGGAAGCAACCCCTTATCTAAAGGTCTCATCAAATAATTAATGATTAATTAAACCTGGCCTTCCTATTGCAAAAGCAAAGTCATGTGCATGCCTGAGCCAATCAGTTAAGCATGAAATAGCTTTTCTGCTTTTTATATATAATTTATATACATACATACACACACACACACACACACATTACAGAAACTTCTAAAGTCTAAAATACTATCTTCTCAGTTTAGGATGACATCTTATCTTAGGATATGAATTTAGCTATTACAGAAATATAATGATTGAAGAAATATAATGATTGAAAGGCTAATCCAGGAAATTGCAATAAATTTCCCAGACCATGTATTAATGGCTATATATCGACTGCCAAAAGAATTAATTTTGAATTTGATCGATAGTGTTATGTCCGGCTCTGGAGAAGCCTACACGGAGGCATTGGGCCCTTCCAGTGGTCGCTAAGGGTGACTTCCAGATTGAGGTTGCAGATCTGCGTCTCACTCTGCGACAGCCTTGCGTCTCACAGAGGTCACCAAAGCTATCTCCGCATGGCTAAAATTGTACTCCCGTCTTTTGTTGTCCATAACAGCAGTGAGAGCCGTCAATATCTTGTCCATCTCAAGCAGCCTACTGGTACACAGTAAAATCAGAAGTGTAAAATTTGAAGTGTTAAATTCCAAAAACTCTTTAAGAGTTCATTTGAATCCTGTAAGTGTAAAATGACCCCCAGAGTAAGAGTTTATCATTAGAGTACAAGCCCATTTGATCTGAAGAGAGTGAAACCACGCCTCCACAAGAAGCCAACGGTTTTCAGTCATTAAGGGATTTTCTACCATGCTGCCTGCATGAGAAGAGCTGCAGATATTTCAAGGTGAGTTTGTAAAAAATCCAATGTGTAAGTTGATGGTTTATTTTGGAAATGACAGAGGAACGCTGTAAATTATGTTTAATATGTGCAGTTGCTAGCTTCTTTTCGCGCCTAAATGACACTAACGTTAGCTAACTAACGTTAGCTTTCATAGCTAACGTTAATTATGAAAGTGAGAACAACGAATATTTTAGTTTTTTTTTTAAATGGGGCTTTTACATTAGTAAGACATATATTATAAAGACATTAAAGCTAGAAAACTCAAGTGATGTGGGGAATTAGAATTGGTATCAACAGTTTAACTAGAGAACAAATATCTGCTAACGCTAGTGCTAATGTTACCTAATTTAGTTAACGTTACACGTTTCAATCCAACTTCATATTTATCCCGATGTTCATGTTTGAATACGCATCTGCTTTTGAATCTTTGGTTAACATTAAGT